>APFE030994017.1:0-20604 GCA_000404065.3 Pinus taeda
ATTCTTTCATAGGAATGGGTATATCCTCCCTAATTGAGAGGAAGAGATGGACACCTCATTCTTGTATTCACTTTTGGAAGAAAGAATGGAGGATTGGGTAAGCATCTGATACTCTTTGAGAATGAAGTAGGGCATCCAAGATAAGAGTAATCGAAGAGGACCGATATTCTTTGAGGACTGGAATCCAAGATAAGAATAGTCTTGAAAGGACATACTCTGTGAACACCTAGGTGGGTTATGTACCTTGAGAGACAATGATGATGGTGTCTATAAGTCATTGGTCTCACAAGCATTGTGCTCTAATATTGTGGAGAGAAAGAGTTGTTAGTCAAGGCCTTGCTATGTGACAATGTTGGACAACATGACGCTAAACAGATGGATTACCAATCTGACTCTTCTTATGAGAATTCTTCAGATTGAGAATGTCCAAGTACCTTGTATGGATTATGAATACCTCCCTAGTTAAGAGTGAGTGTTGAAATATGTAACTAGGTTGTCTTCATAATGACATATGTAATCATGATTTTATGTATTTAATGAAAAGAGAAAAATAAAATTATTATTGTTATTCTTGAGGCATGGGTTTCATGCTCAAGGGAGATTTATTTTTAGGTCAAGCACCCATTGAGTGCTTCTAGGGCTTGTCATTAAGTCTACAAGTCAATTGAGTCATTGTCATGTATGAAAGACCCTTTTGGGCATGTTACATATTGTAAAGAAAATTTACTTGAGCCAAAAGAAAGTCAAAAGACCCTCTAAGACCTCGTCATGGTGCAAAGATCAAGTCGGCCTACATGAAGGGACAAGTTAGCCTAAAGATAGCAATTTGTACCCCTCAAAAGCCTATATATAAGAAAGAACACAACCTCATTTGGACACACTCTAATGCAACTTCGATCTCCTCAAGATAGAAGCTAGAAAATTATGAAAAAGAACAAGAACAAGATCGAAGTTTCGGGCCTCTCTCTCTCTCTCTCTCTCTCTCTCTCTCTCTCTCTCGTTATGGTTTCTACAGTAACTGGGCAAGATGAAATTGTGAAGTTGCATCGAAGCTATGAACTTATGAAGCTGCGAAGCTACATCAAAGTAGTGAAACTGCATCGAAGTTGTGAAGCTGCATCAACGCTGTGAAGCTGCGACTAGGTCAAAACTGTGAATCTGCTGAAGAGGTCGAAATTGCAATAGAATCTACTAGTCAGAGTTGCAGAAGAATTTGTTATGGAGAAGAACTTGTCGGAGGTTGAAATTGCAGTAGTTGCTAAGGAACCGCTAAAAGGAAAGCTCATCAAGGGACTTGGACTTCAGGATCCTGGTCAAGGGTCATAGGTCTTGGAATTCGTCAATTGAAGATTCTATAAGAAAATAATTCTTGTGGGTTTTCCTCTCAAGTGGAGAGTTTTTGGTCTTGGTTGATCGCTTATATCTTGTCTTTTTGTCTCATAGTTCTTTATGGTTTGTTAGTTGTTTGATGAAAAGAACACAATAATAATTAAGGTGAAAAAGAATATAATCAAGATAAGCAAAAATACATCACAAGCAGTTATCAAAGCAAAAGATATCATAATCTAGTTGCCCTAGATTTCTCAATAGCTACTAGCTTTAAGAGTGGAACTACATGGGAAATCCTAATTTTGGTTGCGTGGTCTCACTTCCCGATACCATATATCTCATTCCCCTCTGCTCATTACAAGCCCTTTTCACATTTTCGCCATCGGGATCCACATTTATCCATTGGGTCCACATGGTGTTAGTTTCCCCTTCCTCTTGCCCACACCTTGGGTCGGGCTTGGAATGATGCCCCATACATCGATGCAACTAAAAAGAAAAAAGCATAATTTGGCCACTTACCACATGGAATGTACCACAAAATGCAAAAGATGGTAGGACATGAAAATTTAGCGCATCGACAAAAACCAAACATCACCTCAACCCCTTATCACTATAGCCATCACCCTAGTTCATAGGGCCCTTATGAATAACCCCTACATCATAAAGGTGTTGAAGAATGTAACTAGCTTCGATCTTCATAATTGTACTTGTCAAAAGAAAATTTTATTATTAAAGAAGAATGACATATTAAAGCATGTGTTTCATGCTTGGGTCGATGTTTTCTAGGTCAAAGTCCCCATTGAGGACTTCTAGGTTCTGTCTTGAGTCATTAGAGTCATTGTCATTATTATTAGACCCTTCTTAGGCTTTTGTATCATGTAAAAAGAATTATGTTTTAAGTCAAAATGGTAATTTGTCACCTCCACACCATGTCAACCTTGCCCTCAACAAGTCAGCCTCGATTAGGGCAATTCAACCTCGCAAGAAGCCTATATATTGAACAATTCGACTACATTTGGAGAGCATCATCAACAATTTCAATCACTAAGAAGCAGTAGTTGGAAAGAGTGCGAAGTTGCAGGAGAAGGAGAGATACTGTGAAGAGGAAAATCAAGTTTTTGGGTTACCTTTCTTTCACACGTGTGAAGATATTGAGCTGCAGTTGGGGCTGAAATTTTGTCTCTGTTTCTGGGACCGAAATTTTGATCTGAAGTTGCACTTTGAAGAGTTGTGACATGGAAGGCTAAGTAAAGGACATCTACAAGGAGGAAGGGTTGACTTGGTGGTTGGAGGAGGTCTTTGTCTAGGTCTACGAAGTATAGAAGTGTCTCATCTTGAATTGAATTACTCAAGGAATAGTTCTTCACTAGGTTTTCCCCTTATAGATGTTTTTCCCTGGTTATGCACCCACATCTTGTGTCTTTTGTTCTTGTGATCTTCTCACACATATAATTTGGTAATTGCTTGACGAAAGATAATCCAATAAAGAAGTAAAAGAGGTCAGCATAATTCACAAGTAATTATCAAGAAAGAGGAATCAAACCCTAATATCTACTAGCATTGATTTCTCAACATGGAATCAGAGCTTTTTGGGTTGTGTTATATTCTTTCCACGAGTAACCCATGTGTGGGGGGTTTATAGGTGGGTCGGTTGGCCTCCCTGTACGTTGCGTCAGGCGTTGCCGGGGTGGCTACCCCCCCTGCTTGCACGAGGTTCGGGGCAATGCCTCGAGAAATTTTTTTGGACCCTATATTAGGTGGGCAGACCTACCTATCGTTTTGTGCATGGATTTCGCACGTGGTTTTGGGCACAACAGTTTTCAATCCACGATATTTTGTAGATCCGGTCAAGGGAACTACGGTTATGTTCTAATCTAGGGTTAATGGATTGGGACTTATGGATGCTTCAGCATGTATATATATGTATTGTAACATTGAAAGGAACATAATGAAAAATCAATCTGGTAATCTCGATTTAGAGATCAAGGGAAAAATCTCTGTGGATATCTGTTTTATGTTTTATGCTCTCGCCATTGTTTATTTTCTGTTTTTAGAATTCATATGCATGTAACTTCTATATGGCGTTAAAACTTACATTTGATATCAGAGTTGTTTTGGCTTCAAGGGGATGCCTTTGCTGCTAAAGGGTTTTTGCTCGGGCCTGTGGTAGACCCTGTTTAGTGGGAGATTTGTGGAGTCGATTCTTGTGGTGAAAGAAGATGTCGAGCAGTGGAATGATAGAGATCGAGAAATTTAATGGTTAGAGCTTTGAGTTGTGGAAACTCAAGATGGAGGATCTATTGGTGGATAAAGATCAGTCGATCACGGTAGATCCGGGTACTAAACCAACAATAATGCCAGCTGAAGACTGGGCGAAGTTGGATCGAAAGGCAAAAAACACAATACAATTGTGTCTCAGATTCAGTATTGCTAAATGTATCAGGGTAAGCTTCGATGAAGGCTTTGAAAGACAAGTTAGGGACTTTGTACCAATCTAAGTCTCTGGTGAATAAATTGTTCCTACGGAAAAAAATGTATAACCTAAAGATGAAAGATGGAGACTCGGTGACAAAGCATTTGAACGCATTTAATACTATGGTAAGTCAATTATTATCGGTTTGTTGTGTTCTCTATCAGATTCATGGGATAGTCTGGTTGTTGCAATAGGTAGCAATACAACTGCCTTGTAGTTTGAAGAAATAGTCTCATCCTTACTATCAGAGGAGATAAGACGGAAAAATATGGAGGGCCAAAATGGTGATGCCTTGTCTGTACGAGGACGATCCCAAAAAAGAAACAAAAATAAGTCCTTGAGTGGGAGATCTAAATCTAGAGAAAGATCTAAATCTCCAGGAATGCATGTAAAGGTGTGCTAGAAATGTGGAAACGAAGGGCACTACAAAAGGGACTGTAAATCTCAAGCTCCTAAGAAAGGAAAAGGATCTGATGATGCTCCTGCAAAGGCGAAAACCACCTCAGATGAACGTGGGGATGTGTACTTGAGTTCTTCTTCAAGTAAACATGTTGACCATGAGGCATGATCGATTGACTCAGATGCATCCTTTCACTTCACTGCCCATAGAGAGTAGTTCTGCGAGTATGAGAAATATGATGTTGGTGATGTCTTCTTAGGGGATGACAGGAAGGCTAGAATCATTGGTCGTGGAAAAGTCAAGTTGAAGTTGCAAGGTGGAAGGATTAGAACACTTTCAGGTGTTCTGCATATTCTTCCATTGGCCATAAATCTGATTTTTGTAAGCAAGCTAGATGATGAAGGTGTAAAAACAGTGTTCGACAAAGATACCTGTAAGATGGTTCGGGGAGCACTGGTATTGATGTGGGGAGTTCAGATTGGAACTCTATACAAGCCTCAAGCTAGCACTGCTATTGATGGGTGCAACAGTTCGGTACAACCAAGATGTGGTGTTTAGAGAGGTGAAAGATGTTATTAAACATGACATCCTAGCAAAGGAACCCGAGAAGATAGAGTTTGAGCTAAAGCAGGAAGAATCAAACTCTATAGCAGAAGAGGAATCAGAAGATGAAGAAGAGCCACAAAATCCAATTGTGAGAAGACCAGTTCGAGAAAGAAGGCAACCGAAAAGGCATAGTCCATCTGCTTTCTGTTCAAATTTTGCTTTATCTATTACTGATGATGATCCTAGAATTGTGAGGGAAGCAGTATATTCAGAGGATGGTAAACTCTGGAAAGAGGCCATGGTTGATGAAATGGCATCTTTGCACAAAAATGAGGCTTGGGATCTAGTCGATTTGACTACTGGAAGGAAACCCATTTGCAGCAAATGAGTGTTTAAGAAGAAGATGAATGCAGAAGTTAAGGTGGAGAAATACAAAGCTCGGTTGGTAGAAAAAGATTATTCTGAGGTGTCGAGAATTGATTTTGGTGATATTTTTTCTCCTGTTGCAAAGGTAGTTTCTATTAGATTACTTTTATCTATTGTTGTTGCTTTTGATTTTAAGGTAGAACAGAGGGATGTGAAGACAGCCTTTCTTCACGAGGATCTGGAAGAAGAAATCTACATGAAGCAACCTGAAGGATTTGCGGTGAAGGGTAAGAAGGAACTGGTATGCAAATTTAAAAAAGTCTTTGTATGGGTTAAAACAGTCACCAAAGATGTGGTATCAGAAATTTGATACATTTATATGGGGACTTGGCTTCACCAGAAGCAAAGCAGATCATTGTGTGTAATTTAAATTAATTGGTGACCGTGTTATTTATCTGGTCTCGTATGTGGATGATATGTTGTTGGTTGGAAAAGACAGAAATTATCCAGGATTTGAAGACCCAATTGTCCTCCAAACTCGACATGAAATATCTTGGTGCTGTAGACTATATTTCGGGCATGGAAATTAAATGAGATTGGGCAAAGAGGAAACTCTGGTTAAACCAGAGGAAGTATGTCGAGACAATACTGCAAAGGTTTAATTCGCAGGATAGCAAACCGGTGAAGGTTCCTTTTCCTATAGGTGTAAAGTTATCTGCTAAAAAGTGTCCCAAGACACAAGAAGAGGAAGAGGAAATGTCCCGTGTTCCATATGCAAGTGCACTCGGTAGCCTGATGTATGCAATGGTCTGTATTAGACCAAACATTGCACATGCAGTGGGAGTATTAAGTAGGTTTATGTCAAAACCAGGGAAGGAGCATTGGACAGCAGTGAAGCGAGTTTTCGGGTATTTCCGTGGCACTAGTTATTATGGTTTGTGCTACCAAGGAAGACCAGGATTGGACAGAGTTTTGGACATTCATGGCTTTGTTGATGCAGACTGGGCTAGAGATCTAGATCAAAGAAGATCTACAAGTGGGCATGTGTTTAACCTATTTGGAGGTGCAGTCAGTTGGATGAGTAAGAGATAGTTTGTAGTGGCACTTTCAACTACAGAGGCAGAATACATGGCAGCCACTCATGCAAGCAAGGAAACAGTTTGGTTGCAGAGATTGTGTTCAACTCTCGGGTTAGTACAACGAGTTATAAGGATAGACTATGACAACCAAAGTGCAATTTTCTTGGCAAAGAACATTGCTTATCATTCAAAGACAAAGCACATTGATGTTCAATATCACTTTGTGAGGGATATGGTTGAGGACAAAAATGTGTTGCTGGTAAAGGTGGAAACTTTGAAGAATACTGCAAATGCATTGACAAAGTCTGTGAACACTGAGAATTTCTCGTGGTGTAGAGAAACAATGGGCATTGTTGGGTTGGATCAATGACTAAGCTCCCTGTGGCCCACTGTGGAAAGAAAACAACAAGTGGGAGAATGTTGGGTTGTTTCTCTACATATCCCCTTATACATTGTGTCGAGCGCCGCTGGGGGGTCACAGGGGGGGTGGCTACCCCCCTGTCAGGGGGTATGCAGGGGGGCGACAGCCCTCCTACTTAGGGTTTGGGCAGCGCCCCGCAAAAAAATTTTGGACCTTATATTAGGTGGGCAAACCTAGCTATGGTATTGTGCATGGATTTCACACATGGTTTTGGGCACAATGGTTTTTAGTCCATGGTATTTTGTAGCTCCGGTCAAGGGAATTATGGTTCTGTTCTAATCCACAGTTAATGGATTGGGGTTTATGGATGCTTTGGCATGTATATATATATGTATTGTAACATTGAAAGGAACATAATGAAAAATCAATCTGGTAGTCCCGGTTTAGGGATCAAGGGGAAAATCTATGTGTATATATGTTTTATGTTTTATACTCTCACCATTGTTTATTTTTTGGTTTTCAAATTCATATGCAGGTAATTTCTGTGCGGTGTTAAAACCTACAAGTTGGCCTAGATTAGGCCAATTCAACCTCACAAGAAGCCTATATATTGAGCAATTCGACTTCACTTGGAGAGCATCATCAACAATTTCGATCTCTATGAAGCAGTGGCTAGAAAAGAGTGTGAAGTTGCAGGAGAAGGAGAGAAGCTACAAAGCGGAAAATCAAGTTTTTGGGCTATTTTTCTTTCACACATGAAGATATTGAGTTGAAGTTGGGGCTGAAATTTTGTCTCTATTGTAGGGTCGAAGTTTTGAAATTGGGGGCCGAAATCTGTTGCTGGGACCGAAATTTTGATTTGAAGTTGCACTTTGAAGAGTTGTGACATGGAAGGCTAAGTAAAGGACATCTATAAGGAGGAGGGGTTGACTTGGTGGGTGGAGGAGGTCTTTGTCTAGGTCTAAGAAGTCTAGAAGTGTCTCATTTTGAATTGAATTACTGAAGGAAGAGTTCTTCACAGGTTTTTCCCCTTATAAAGGTTTTTCCCTAGCTATGCACCTACATCTTGTGTCTCTTGTTCTTGTGATCTTCTCACATACATAATTTGGTAATTGCTTAAAGAAGTAACTAAGGCCAACATAAATCACAAGTAATTATCAAGAAAGAGGAATCAAACCCTAATATCTACTAGCATTGATTTCTCAACATGGAATCAGAGCTAAGGTTGAAGAAGGTTGGACATCACATTGTTGGCTTGGAAGAAAAGGTTACTCCCTCTATGACAAGTTACTTGAAGATGGGGTTCAATATAATCAGAATTGTAGAAAGCTGGATTGGAAAGATCATCTACAACTTATCTAAGAAAGTCAAAAGCAAAGGGTTCTTGGTTGCACTCATAGGTACTCTCGATGATGACAATGCATGGATCATTAATAGTGGAGCATAAAGACATATGACTGGAGAAAGCGGACAACTTCATACTCTATCAAAGGAACAATCATCTCATGCAATGGAGCTAGGAGACGACAACAACTATGCAGTCAAGGGCCTTAGATCTACATCTCTGAAGCTGGAAAATGGAGCAAAGCTACACCTCAACAATATACTCTATATTCCAGGTTTGAAAAAGAATTTACTTTCAACTTCTTGTTTAGAAGATAAAGGAGATAGGGTTGCCTTTGTAAATGGTAAAGTTTTGGTTTGGGGAAGGATTCAAGCATTGAAAAAGTGAAGGTTATTGGAGTTCGTGAAGGAAGACTATATCGATTTATAACACCATCTCCTCAAGCCCTAGTTCACATGGAAATCAATCCGATCAAACTATGGCATAGAAGATAAGGGCATATACATTATGTTAGTTTTTGTAGCATCAAATGTGTTCTGGACACAAAATTTGGTGGAGATGCTAGAATACATGAAATCTCCAAAACCCAGAAATTGTTTCTAGAAATTCCGCCTAAAAGTGACTTAGTTAGATTATTAATCAATTTGTAAATATTTCCTAAGTCTAAACTCAGGGAATATGGATAAATAATCAGTATTATTTAAGTCAAGGCGAAAATCATCTACAAACTCACATGGATCGATCTAGAGAGGATCTTAGCCAACGATTATGTTTTAATCTTGGTCGTTGGTGCTCCAATAGTGGATTATAAGAGGAGGTCGATGTGGTGATGGAGAAAACACTTCAGCAGTTCGATTTCTGAGCAGATTGATTTCCAGAGTAGCAGCAGTCAGTTGCCAGAGAGAGAGCTAGAAATCGCAGCAGTGCGAGAGGGGCAGAGACAATGAGCTTGGAGGCATTCCAGATCATCTACAGAGAGGCAAAAGATCCACAGAGAGGCTGACGCTGGCACAGGGCAGCAACCTCTAGAGGCAAGATTGAATTGCTGAGAGGGATTAATGTCTTTAGTTTCAAAGGCCAAGGAGGAGTCCCAGAGTGTCAGAGAAGCATCTTTCCAGTTAGCAAAAGGCAGAACGACTTCATCGGAGACCAATTTGAGGCTAGACGTCTAGCAAGCAACACAGAACAATGCAAAGGCCGAGGTAGAGGGTTGAATTTTATTAGAATAGTGTTATTTTAGTGTTTAATGCTCATTTATGTATGTTTGTGATCTTGTTAGCGGTTTCTTATTAGAAACTTCTTGTTTCTATTTCTTAGTAGAAACTTCTTGTTTCTATAAATATAGTTGTAT
This sequence comes from Pinus taeda, assembly GCA_000404065.3. Lineage (NCBI taxonomy): Eukaryota > Viridiplantae > Streptophyta > Pinopsida > Pinales > Pinaceae > Pinus > Pinus taeda. The sequence goes on from APFE030994017.1 coordinate 9,251, forward strand.
TATTTATTGAGCTTCATTGCTCATTGTAAATCAATTCAATCCATTCATTGATTATGGTATCAGAGCTCGGGTGTTTTTCGAAATAGTTTTTCATTGTTTGAAAAATTTCGTGCTTCATTTCAAAATCGCTCTCTAGGAGTCTGAAATTTTTTTTGTTGGGTACATTCACGTGATGTAAGGCTTTTGCATGTAATCCCTGCACACAAGAAATGCATAATCGCGTGGGAGTTCCTACAAGTGCATGAAGGAGTGGGCGACAGGGCTAAAGACCGAAGACAGACACCACATTCACTGAGTATTAATCGAGCGGTTGTTGTTTTGATCCGACGCTGTTGATCGAGTTGCCAATTCAATATCCCTGGACGTGAATATTTTCATGGTCATAGCCGAATTCTCTTAAGAAGACCGAGAATCATCATTGTGACACTGCTGCCATCGCCATTGCCATCGCCCGGCGTCACAGTCTGACATTGCCATTGCCTCCCCGAGATCCCGAATTGAAGCGAACGATTTTTGCGAGGGTGAACGATCTCGTCGCTAATTTGCACGTGTGTTTTGTATCGCGGGCTTTCACAGGGACCGACTTTAGTATTTTCTTGTGGCAGGAAAGCGATTCTTCGTTTTCATTTTGCTCATTTTGCTTCGCATTTTGGCATTGTCGGAGGCTACGTTATCGAATCCATCTAGGAATATCCATCCGCAGTAAATCTCCTCTGTAAATTTCGGTGGGCTGGTCACCACAATTTTTGGTTGAGGAAGTTTTAAGGTAGCGGAAGGATACTGAGACCCAGTGTGCAGTACATCAACGAGGCGTTTGGGTTTTTTCTGGAGGCCCTATGGCCAAAATTTCTTTGTGGTTTCGTATTGGTCAACGCATTCTGCTCAGGAGCCACGGAAGTCTCTTGTGGTATGTTTGGACATTCCAAGCTTGAGAAAAAAAGGGTTCTAAGACGCGTTCTTGCCATTTCAGTAGGTTGCGGTAGCAAGTTTTTTTTTTGTGCTTTATTTGTGAAATTTCCGATTTTGTAATTGGACTTCATACGCAACGATGAAGTTTCTGCTTATGTTACTCGTTGAACTTTCTCATTTTCAACAGCGGCTTCTTTCTCAAAATATATAGGATTTTGGAACTTTTTGAAGGCATGACAACTACATGAAGAACTGAATTGACTGCATCTCTGCAAATACACTTGTCGGACGGATGTTTTACGGCGTTTTTGCTAGCAATTCATGCATTAAGCCAGCTATCCGAGGTTAAAGTCGAAGGAATTAGGGCACTTCTATATCTCATTTTGTTTCTCCCCGAGGCTACTTAGGGCAGCAGCGAATCCCCTTCTTTATCTGTCAGATTTCATCTGGATCAGCCGGCATCTGCATTGAAATCCGCATTGATGTTTTCTGTGTCTTGGGAAACGTGTAGATGGCCTCGCTAACCAACCTGATGTTGGAAGGCAGTCAACACTTTATTGGCACCAATTATAACATTTGGAAACAGAGAATGTTGTTGAATATAGGCATCTTGACTAGCTCGTTTTGGGCAAAGAGCTCAGTCCTGGTACGCCTGGTGCAGATCAAGATAAGTTTGATGATCGAAATCGAGAGGTTGTTATGCTTCTCAAACTCTCATGACCAATGATCAGTTACCACAAATTCCTTCCGACAAGACAGCTGCCGAAATCTGGCAACATTTGAAGGAATTGCACGAGACATCCGACAAGAGCAGAGCTTTCTTTCTAAAAAATCAGTTATTCTCCATCATGACGGAAGAACGTATGTCTTTACAAGAACATCTTAACAAGATTAAAGACATTCGAGATCAGCTCGAAGCCATTGGTCAGACCATGGAAGAAGAAGATATGGTAGTCATCACTCTGAAAAGTCTACCAAAACCTTATGAGCACTTCATAGAAATACTCAACATTACCTCCACTAACGTTGATATGAAGTTTCCGGAATTATACACCAAACTCCTGTAGCAGGATCGTTGGAAACAACAATTTGGTAGTGGTGCTTCATCAGCATCCTCAGAAAATGCTTTTACTGCCAAGTATCAGTCCTCTTAGTCCTTTCAGCAACAAGGTTCTTCTCAGCCTTCTGATCCTGCTAAGAAGAAAAATGTGCAATGTAATTACTGTCACAAGTTGAGCCACATGAAGAAAGATTGCCAACAGAGGATTGCTTCTGAACAGAAGAAGCAGGGAGGGTCTCATCAGAAAGCGAATGTTGCAGAACATTCCGAGCAGAAGGAATCTGCCTTTTACGCCTTTATGGCTAAGAGGTCCTCAAATCATGCACCGTCCTCTGCCTGGTACATTGACTCTGGTGCATCACGTCATTTCTCTCACAGGCGTGACTGGTTTACTGACTTCTCATCTTTCAGTGATTCCGTGGTATTCGGCGGAGGTGAGGAGTACACAATGGTTGGCAGAGGTATAGTTCAGATCCAGTCTGATGGGCGCACACTCATCTTCCTAAATGTGTACTATGTTCCTAGTATGGAAATTAATCTTGTCTGTCAGCCAGATTATAAGGAACTATTCTTAGCTCGATGTGGTGTTCAGTGCGCACAAGGGCTCCATATTGACAGGGAAACTCATCTTACGATTTCTATTGGCCTAGAAGATCATGGCCTATACAAGCTTCTTAACACTGGTGATTCTCCAGAAGTGGCTCTAGCAGCTCGTGTTTCTCCCATCAGCACTTTATGGCATCAGAGATATGGGCATCTAAACATTCAGTATCTCTCTCAGCTATCACGGGAGGGACTTGTGTCAGGGTTACCTGATATTCAGACTTAGCATTTGGGAGTGTGCGGTGCCTGTCAAGCTAGCAAGCAACATCGGTCTTCATTCAAGGATGGCGAATCTTGGCGCGTATCTAAGGTACTCCAGTTAATTCATGCTAATATTTGTGGTCCTATGAATACATCTTCAGTTATTGGTTGCAAATATTTTTTGCTTATTGTAGATGATTTCAGTAGAAAGATGTGGGTGTACTTTCTAAAACATAAATTTGATGTATTTAGTATCTTTCAAAAGTTCAAGTCCTTAGTTGAAAAAGAGTCTAGTTGTAATATCATAACTTTTAGGACAGATAACGGGGGAGAATTTTGTTCTTCTGCTTTCTCCAACTTCTGTGATACCCACGGCATCAAACGCCAGTTAACTACACCTTACACTCCTTAGCAGAACAGTGTTGTCGAATGTCGCAACCATACGGTTGTTGAAATGGCTCGTTCCATGTTACACACAGGAGTGTTCCGAACAAATTTTGGGCTGAAGCAGTGTTTATTGCTGTCTATCTTCTTAACTGACCGCCTACTCAAGCTATTAAGAGGAAGACTCCAAAAGAGGTTTCGTCTAGCCGTAAGCCTAAGATCAGTCACCTCAAAGTGTTTGGCTCGGTTGCATATGTTTGGATTACAGCTGCTAAGCACTCTAAGTTGGATTCCAAAAGCCAGAAACTCATTATGACAGGGTACAGTGATCACCACAAGGCCTATAGGCTGATAGATATAGACATTGATCATCTTATCTTCAGTCGAGACGTAGTATTTGATGAAGACAGAGGGTTCGTTTAGTCCCCTCCTTCTGAGCAGTGTTCTAAGGATCAGCCTCACAGTGTTCTTCTTCTGTTAGGTCCACCTGATGGGAGGTATGATGCAGCATTAGTATTTGATGATGCACTACCTGAGTTCCCTCCGGAAAATAATCCTCCTCTCGCTGCTCTTGTTGTTCCTGAGCCTCCTCCACCTACTCCAGACAATGGTTCTTCTACTCTCTAGCCTAAATGGTGGGCTAAAACTATTGGTGATCTCCGAGATAATGAGCTCCTTGAAGGTAGAACTTCCAGAAATAAGAGCAAACAGCAGCCTACAGTAAATTTTGCTCTTATGGCTAACCTACACAATGTTTTTGAGCCTCAAACCTATTCAGAGGCTAAGGTTATACTTGAGTGGGAACAGGCTATGGAAGTTGAATTCCAGAGTCTTCAGAAGAATCAAACTTGGACCCTTTCTAATCTTCCTGCAGGGAAGAAGCCCATTCGTTGCAAATGGGTGTATAAAGTGAAATACAAAGATGACGGAACCCTAGACAAGTATAAGGCTCGCCTTGTTGCTCGAGAGTTCTCACAGAAGGAAGGCATAAACTATGAGGAGACCTTTGCTCCTACAGCTAAGATGAATACCATATGGCTCGTCCTTGCCTTAGCAGCTCAGTTCAGTTGTAAAGTCAATCAGATGGATGTAAAGAGTGCCTTTTTGAATGCTGACTTACAGGAAGAAGTCTACATGACGCAGCCTCTAGGATTCAAGGTTGTTGGTCAAGAATAGAAAGTCTCTATATTAGTCAAAGCACTCTATGGTCTAAAACAAGCCCCTCGGGGTTGGTACATGAAAATTGATAAGTACCTAACAGATCATGGCTTTCAGCAGAGTCCATCTAATGCAACCCTGTATATCAAACATACTAGTGATGATACTCTGTTTGTGGTTGTCTATGTGGATGACCTTATCATTATTAGCAGTTCAGCACATTTGATCCATGGGATCAAACAGGATTTGTGCAACACTTTTGATATGACAGATTTGGGACTTCTTCATTACTATTTGGGGGTTGAAGTTTGGCAGACTGAGAACAACATCTTTCTCTCTCAATCCAAGTATGCCAGAAGTCTTGTGGATAGGTTCAGAATGCAGGATTGCAAACCTGCCACGACTCCTATGGAACTAGGGCTCAAACTTTCAGCTCAGTCATCCTCACCACTTATGGATGAATCTTTATTCAGGCAATTAGTGGGCAGCCGCATCTACCTTACTGCCACTAGACCTGATATCAGTTTTACAGTGAGCTACATTTCACACTTCATGACAGCTCCTAAGGTTGATCATTGGATAGCAGCGAAGCGTGTGCTGCGTTATGTGAGTGGCACTCCTGATTAGGATTTTTGTACACTCGCAGTTCAGATCCTACACTCAGTGGTTACACAGATTTCGACTGGGTAGGTTCGGTTGATGACCGTAAATTTACAACTAGGCATGTGCTTAGTCTAGGATTCGGTGTTGTCACATGGACTAGTAAGAAGCAACAGGCAGTGGCTCTCTCCTCGACAGAAGAAAAGTATCGGGGAGCAACTAAGGCATCTTGTGAGGCAGTTTGGCTTCGACGTATGCTTGCGGATATGCATGTTTCCCAGGCAGGTCCTACTCCCTTCTTTTGTGATAATCAGGGAGTGCTCAAGCTCGCCAAGAATCCAGTCTTCCATGAACGAACAAAGCATGTGAAAACCCATTGTCACTACATTCGACAGCTTGTTTAAAACAGATCCATTCAGTTGTTGTATGTTCCCACAACAGCGCAGCCAGCAGACATCTTCACCAAGCCCCTTGGTCCTGATAAATTTGTAAAATTTAGAAGGTCTATAGGTGTTGTAAATAGATTGAGCATTAAGGGAGGGTATTAGAATAATGTTATTTTAGTGTTTAATGCTCATTTATGTATCCCTATGATCTTATTAGCAGTCTCATTAGAAACTTGTTTCTATTTCTTAGTAGAAACTTGTTGTTTCTGTAAATACAATTGTATTATTTATTGAGCTTCATTGCTCATTTAATCAATTCAATCCATTCATTGATTAAATTTCTGAAGGCAAGTCGTGCCAAAAGGTTGCTTGTGGGGTGAGGAAAATTCCTCACTAGATTTTTACCAGTATTTTTCTCTGTAGGATTCCCAGATTTAGACATCTAGTTGTACTCAGAATTTCTCATTGTTGCCTAATAATAAAACCATCAATTGCTGCACTAGTTTTCCCTCATTGGGTTTTTTCAGGGACATTTGTCCAAAAATAATTGTGTTATATTTTATGGGTGTGTGGTAGCATTTTTCAATTTCCAACATTTTATTTTTCTGCGGAATTTTATTTGTGAAGGTTGCAGTGTGTTTATTTCGATCTTTGTCGTAGTAGATAAATTGTTAAATTTAATTAACAATTAGGAAAAATAATACCAGTTGCTGCACTAGGATTCCCCTTTGGAATTTTCACATGGTATTGCAATCACGTTTTTCATGCATTTTTATTTTTCGTGAAGCAAGGTCCATCGAAAGTATGCAACATGGGTACTCCTTGAATGAAGAATTAAATTTCGCATCCAACAAGTGCTCCTGCTTGAAATTTGAGTAAAACTATAGGGAGATACACTGAAAATACGAGTTGAAAAATTAGATTTTTCTTTCTTCCCTCTAAAATTTGTTGATGTAATCTAATCTTATTTTATTATTTTCATTATTATTTTATTATATTCCTTAGGAAGCTCATTTTAGACTTCAAAATTTCTCTAATGAGTGCAGCGTCCTATCACCTTACTAAATGGTGTTTGGTCAATTAACTTTTAAAAACCACAAAAACTATAAAAGTATGTTCTGTGGAATATAGTAATATACAGAATTTTTTTGTTCTTTTAATCATTATAACTTTACGTAGAGTTGAATTTCTAACTTAAGTGGTTCTTCCTTTGTACTATGATTGAATTTCTTACAGTTTCTTGACACCGATCATAGGCCCTTTCACGTTGGCTAGAATTGTGTCAAACTCAGTTTCCTTCACAATGGCTGCAAAAGTGATGTTATTTTCTTTATAGGATGGTGATATCCTAGAGGATAGCAACATTCTTCCCTTTTATTTGCAAGTGATCTTCAATATAATAATTGAGGAGGATTTCCAATGAAATAAGTATTGGATTTGATGAACATGAAATACAATTGTCTAGTTTTTGCAGCCTTTTAGAAGTAATTTTTCATTTTCCTCGTGAGCAGACCTATTTATGATCAGATTTACTTTTAAATTACTTTATGAAATATGCAGATCTATTTTTGTCTCCAGTGTTCAATTTTGTCACATGAACTGAGTAACGCAAAGACACAACTTTGAAGGAGAAATTCTTCCTCTCTTCTTTCACTTCGCTCACATCAGAATTGACATTGATTTTTAAAACCAGCATGACACTCATGATGATACATCAGTATAGTGGCAGAAATTACTTCAATGTAAATTGTTTTATTTATTCAAATCTAGGTAACTTTGAGTGAGCTGAAGACTTGAGAAGCTAGGATCATTTACTTGCTTTGGCATCACTGCAATTATGGGGGTCATATGTCATAGTTGACAACTAGGTGTATAACCATTTATAATGGCATGTCGAAATGCACGTTAGCAATAAAAAGTGATGACATATGAAGATTGGTGGTTGGAGGTCCTAAGTCCTCAGAGACAAGATCAACATATGGTAATGACCAAATCAAGCTAATTCAGAGAATGGAGATGGAGTTTATCATAGGTCCAGTAGAATTATTCTCTTTCCTTTCCCATTCTGAGATGCAATGTAATATACATTAAATTTCTCAGTTTAACATGTTGGGGAATAGAATGTTATTATTGACAATGATAGTACTTTGGGTGATGTTGACACTCACCAAGATCAAATGAATATTATGTAAAATACATCCAATAAACAAGCATTCATAACAAAAGTGAAAAACTGTAAATGAATTAAAAAACCCTACCATAGGTTGGATATTGCAGCTGACAGTTATCTCCCAAAATGGTGATCCAATCTGTGAGACGAAACAATGAGGACTTTCTCGTTCCAAGAAAACCTTGGGATTATTCTTTAGCATTCTTTTGATAGCTTCTGTGATATTAGGTATCTCTTCAAAGTCTTCAATTTGAATTAGAACTTTAGCAACCATGCCACGCCATGTAGCACGTGATTTGTTCACAATTACCTGCACAGGAAAATCTGGATTAGCAATGTTGAAGAAAAAGTTAGACCATATAGACTACTTTCAGAAAGAAACGTTTGCTAGCTTCATATCAAAAGTGGTGTTCTATTTTGAATAGTAATATGTAGTTTGACTCCTAGACTTGCTTCTAGTTTCTAGCTTGTTCTTAGATCTTAATATATTTTTCTGCTTTAAGCATAGATATAGGAGATGCTTTTGCACTCCCACTTTGTACCAGCACTCTATGTACTATGTAATGCCACTGAACTACCTCTATGGTCATTTGTTGGACATTAATAAAATTATCTTATCTATCTAAGCATCACAAAGGTGCACTAAAATTGAACATGGAGTGGAAGGAAAAGTTCCAAACTCGAAAGCATGAGATGGCTCATAGCAGCAAAAACCTCAAAGATAAGTTGTCACTGCTGCATCCTGCACTCTCCTGATTGAGTAGAACATAACATTGTGGAGGACAATGAACAGAGGAGCAATGGATTTCACATGTATTGTTATGAGTTGTATGGCAGAGTAAAAGGTCAAAGACAATACCAGCTGTATAACAAGAAAAGTTTTAAATTGTTTTACATAAAAACTAGTGCATTTCTCTCCAAATTACCAATATATAGTCTGATTTGAATAATATGCTAAGGTTTTTCCAAAAATGGTATTTTTAGAGTTACCACAAAATCTAGCAGGCCTTAGACAGGAAAACCCCACAAGACAAGAGCTAGACTAAGTGCTAACAATGGGGTAGAGGCCCAATGTCATCTCAGCCAAAACCTCCTGCTCTTTACGGACTTTCACCAATGAGAGGAGTTCCAGTAGGAAGATCACTTAAAATAGATATGTCAATAACTATGTATGAAGTGATTTCATAAAGTCCATTCAAGGAGTGTTAAAATTGGCAACCAGGGCAAAACTTCATGTGGGTCATCTTATTCATGGCTGCTAATATTTTTATTAGATTCCTCTCGTCGAGAGGTGTAGGATTGATATAAAGATTATCCGATTCCGATAAGTATTCATGGAGATATGAATTTATTTTGATTATGGAATTATTATCAAGCCGACCTACAACTCATGTAGGCTAAGAAGCCCAATAGTCGCATCTATTCAAACACCAACGTTGTGTATAAATATAAGAGGACTTTTCCCCATTTGCACTCACTCTTCTCAACACATCTCTCTCTCTCTCTACTGCGCAGAAATGAGTCTCTTCTCTACTGCACAGAAATGGGTCTCTCTCTCACACATGTGACGCCGGAAGCTGTTGAACCTTAAGCTGCAACAGTAGATCCAAATATTGACCTGCGTGGCTTAGAAGATCTCCTCTTTGGAACTACGCTGTAGGTTCATCTGAACCTCCTCTGAAAGCCGCAACTTTTGGTGGTGGAATGAAGTCAATCAGATGAACGGTTTGCAAGATATCGACTGCCCTAGTTTGAAGCCGAAAACTGCTGAAACTGAAGCTGCAACTGCAAAAGTAAAGATTGACCTATGTGGCCTAGAAGATCTCCTCATCTGAACTGCGTTGTAGGTTCATCTGAACCTCCTCTAGAAGCCGCAACTTTTGGTGGTGGAATGAAGTCAATCCGACGGTCGGTTTGTGAGATATCGTCTGCCCTACGTTTAATAATGAAGCCCGCTAATGCTGATGTTGCTGGATTCTAGGGGTTTGCCATTACTGATAGAATCAGATTTATTGTACTATTTCTCTCTGTTGAATTATTGAAGATAAAAGAAGATTTGATCAAAGGGTTTCCCACACATTGTGGGGTTTGTCCCTGGCTAGCCGCCACATCTTGTGTCTCTTGTCTTGGCTTGTTTTCTGTCGATCGTTTAATGTTCTATCTGCACTTTACTTTATGTACATGTGATTGTTAATCTGTGAAATATAACAAGAAAAAGAAGTAAATTGTTATAAGCATAGAACATACCATAACTTAGCATGGTATCAGAGTTGAGGTGAAGACAAAGCCCGAGCAAGAGCATGAGCAATCACCGAAGAGAAGATTGGCAAGGCTATCCTAAAAGAACGATGGGATCCTCAACACTCTTTCCTGCCGAAGACAAGCTCCGTGAGAAAGCTGACTATCATGGATGGAAGATGTCTATCGATCTAACCCTAGAATATCAAGGAGTATTGGACCATGTAAGAGGCAATATTGTTCAGCCTCCATCAAATGCATCTGCTGCTGTCTAGAACAAATGGATAAACGGAGAAATCAAAACAAGAAGATCATCCGAGACTCTATCGACAAGCACTTGGTGGCCTACATTTCTGAACTAGACACCTCCAAGGAAGTCTACAATAGAGGTGAGTTTATTTAAAGTAAATGATGCAAATCAAGTTTTGTTTCTTAGAAATAAGCTAAAGGAAATTAAGAAGGGTAAAGATGAAAGTATGCAAGCATACTTCTTAAGGATCACCGAAATCAGGAACGATCTCCTATCTATTGGGGAGGCTATCACTGACAGGGGAATGGCACTCACGACTCTTGGAGGATTACCATCCCGAATGGTACATGTTTGAGGACTACTCTTCTGAACAATAATGTATTCATGGTTTCAGGATTAATGGGCTAGTGCATTCAAGAAGAAACAAGGGTAAGAAGAGCAAGAAATGCCCATGCTAAAGGGTCCTCTTGCCTACTTTTTTCTTCTCATGCTAAGAGAAGAATAGATTCTGGGTCTAAATCAAAAGGAAAGGCCTTGGATCTAAGGGTGGAAGAAACAGGACGATGTTTCATTTGCAATAAAGCAGGTTACTAATGCATAGGGAATGCCCTGATAAGAAAGGAATCTCACCATGAGATGATCCTCTCATGGTAATCGAAGGGATGGAAAATTCAATAGCAAAGGTAAGAGGAGAGCTGGGAATCGAGGAAGAGGACAACCATTCAAGAAGGCTAGAAAGTCCAAGATGTATTAAATACAACTGACCTCAAAAAGAACCTAGTGTCCATCTCGGCAATGGAAGACAAAGGCTACAAGGTAACCTTCAGCAATGGCAAGGTACGTATATGGAAAAATAATGTTAAAAATGCCTTTACTCTTGAGTCATTATATCAGGTCGATGGGAGTCTGTTAGGTGTCATGTCTTATGACACATCTCTTCAGTCCGAACATTGGCATCAGAGGTTTGCACCCCTTCATTATAAAGCTATACTCGGTGTAAAACAAATGGTGACAGGGATGCCCGATTTCCAAGTAGAGAAAGAAGGTGTATGTCCAGGATGTGCCAAAGGAAAGCTCAAAAGGGGACTGTTCCCCTCAAGCCAAAGCAAGACCTCTGATATATTACAGTTGGTTCACTCAGGCATATCTGAGGCTGGCATTATGAGGGAGACTACTACACCACATACTTCTAAGCAGAATGGTGTGGCAGGAAGGAAGAACCATACAATTGTGGAAGCTGTCCGGGCCATGCTACATGAACAAAGACTTCCAAAGCTTCTATGGGCTGAAATTACAAACACTGCCGTATATGCCCTCATCAAGCATTGGGTTCCAAGACTCCTGAAGAAAAGTTCACCGGTAAGAAATCTGATGTTTCTCATTTTTAGAATTTTT
>APFE030994028.1:0-35265 GCA_000404065.3 Pinus taeda
TATATGTTTTTAAAAAAAATTATGTATATATAATATAACACAATAGGGGAAAAAATATTTTTTATTGTTCACACGTTTGAAGTTTTGGTTTCTTTTTAGGTATATTTTTTCTTAAATTTCCCTAATATCCAACAAAGATTTTTTTGGACATATAAGTTTAAATTGTTGCGATAAGAGGCACATACTATAGCCCATTATGAGGATAATGTGTGGTTCATCAGTTCTAAGCTTCCATTTAACATGTGTCACTTTTCATATAAAAATAAATCACTTTGGAAAGAAATAAAAAGGTTAATTAAATTATAAAAAAAATGAATATGTTAGTTTCAGTTATCTCATTTTGATTCTCAGCTAGTGTACCTTACAATCAAAAGATTTAACAATCCTTCATCCTTACTCTCAACCATAAATACAATATTTTGGCATTGATAAGAATTAACATAATTTTATATTATATTAGGTAAAAAAAATTAGTTAAAAACAAAAACAAAAATATTATGTATTTCTCTTTTCTATATGATAAATAATCTTATAACTTTTTCAAAAAATATTTCAAATATAGAAATTTGAAACAAAAAATTATTCCTATAATCAATAGAATTATTTATATTATATTATATGTGTGTGGTGCTGGGCCTGCCAGAAAAGAGAAGAAGTAATTGAGGTAAAATCATTAAACATAACTATTAATATAAAAAAAGGATTATGTATAATCATAAAATTTTATGTAAAACTAATATTCACTATTTAATATACTAATAATGAAAATAAATAATGTAATATCATAACTAATTTTTTTAAATTTTTTTAAATATCAGAAATTAATAGTAATTTTAACATATATTTAAATAATATTAATAACAAAAACATTCTACATAATACAAATGTAGTTTATAAATAATGATCTATTGTTAGTCCTTAAAAGTAAAACTATTTAAATTTAGAGAACCATATAATAATTATATATAGTAAAAAAACTAAAGTTATAGTTATATAAAGAAAATGAAAAAAATAAAAAATCCTATTTCACTCCCAAGATTTCGCACTGTAATTTTAAATCGAGGGTGAGGTGTAATCCATCCTAGGCTCAACGTAGATTGACACATTGTCTTTTTTAAAATAAAAATAAAATATTCTAGAAAAAAATAAAAATATGAAGTAGGATATAAAAAAAAATAATGATATGCATTTTTTATTAGTTTTAGATTGTTCCACTAGTTAATATTACAAATCATTCACTCTTAGCCTCAACCATAAACAAGATATATTGATATCATTACGAAGTAACATAATTTTATGACAAATTTACACACATATAAAGTACTTAAAAAAAATCTTATATTCTCTTATTAAAAATGATAATTTTTATATCTTTTAAAAAATATTTGAATACAGAACTTGAATACATTATTTGACTAATACAACCACATTAAATATATTAATGTGGTTGATATAGCCAAAGGCTTCATAAATATAGCACAAAAAATTATTGCAAAAAAAAATTATACATCTTATTGTGAAATAGACCATTTTGCTAAATAAAATTAGCTTATATATAAATGAATGCTAAAAATAATGGTGAGGAACTTATTAGAATTGGAATAATCTCAAATCTCTAGGAAATTGGTGGGTGGGGAGCCACTTGGAATATGCTGAGTATATTCCCTTGAGAATAAATGGAGGCCATCAATTCAAAAAAAAACAATAGATCCTCATCCACCTTAACTTGAAATAACAAGCCTTTGGCAAATATCAATCCCAATATATATATATATATATCAAAGCATTAGACATTCAAACTCCTTTTCAATCTTTGTATTATAAAAGTGGTTTTCATCTTGGAATATTTGGTCCCTCTAGTCTATGCCAGATATATAGTTAAAATGAATATATATTGGTGTACTCTATCTACCTTAAGAAAATACAATTCAGATAATAAAACATTACACAAACACACATAATCATTATGGATTCATTATGATTTATCAAGGGATGACTAAAATTCTAGCATGTAAACCTTAAAACAATACATTGTGGCACAAAAAATAAAAATAAATAACTTCTTACCTTACACTCTAAACTATATGGATGATTTCCTTTCGAAACATTAATAGTTTAAAGTATAATCATGCATGGTAGTTTTTTTTAAATGTTGTATCAAATATAGGTTTATTCATGACTTTTAGCATAGCCATACAAAAGTCACTCATAAACCTTCACCAAGCACTGGTCATTACAATTACTGCAACCCAGCGCCATTGTGGGAGACAATTACTGGCCATTACCATGGACAATTGGGCGCATTTGATCCATCTCTTTCTCCTCTATCGATCCAACAGTTTGTATGCTCCCATGAACAGTTGCGGTACCGAACCCTCGAAGTTGTGCGCCCAGTTTGCTCCATCCGTTCATCGTTACTCTCCAAGGCCGATCTCTGCAACCCAGCGCCAACAAGCCTATTGTTTTGGCTTATTACTCTTCTATTTAGGTTTTTTCGCCAGTTTTTTTCTTATTACAGGATTAATTCCAGTCTTTGTTGTTCTTATCCCCTAGTAAGGACTTTGAAGCTAGCAAATTTTGACCGGACCATTAAAAAGTTTACAGGGTGCTCTCTTCTCGAAAGGTTCCATTCTCGAAGGCTTTTTCTAAGTTCGAGCCAGTGCCTTCCCCTTCTGAGAAATCAATGGTTCTAGGTAAACATATCTCCAATTTTATTTTTTTAGTTCGTTGAATTCTGAAAACCCTGGTTTCTCACTTGATTTAACGTGCATTCTCAAATTCTTTGGACAGCTTTGGTTCTCCAGGCAATGGAAGGTTAATCATTCAAACCCGAGTTGCAGAGAAGAAAAATTCTTGGTAGAGGTAATACATTTGAAAAATTAATCGTTGTATAAATTTCAAACTAAACTTATTGGCTTACAGTTCTTCCTCCTTGATTTTCATTGTTCTCCTAGGTTTTTCACCCTGTGTTGTGTGCACCTGACAGGTATGCTTCCGTAAGAGTTTTCAATTATGGAAACTTCATTGTATCAATATCCTTAACATAACAGGCACTTTTTTGTTTACTCATAGCCAATCAGTGCATAGAACTACAGGAATTAGGATTTTCATCTTTGCGTTATGTTGAATTGTTATTCTGGGTAACGAGAATCCTTAGGGAAGGTTTTAACCCAAATGACGGTTTCATATTTTGTAAACTATATGCTATGTATTTCTTTTTAGGCAAGTCGTTTGAATTTTTGGGGCTTCCAATGGAAACGTCCTGGTCTCTTCTACAAATTTAGCGTTTAGTTATTTAATTTCCGAATTTAGTTCTCTCGGGTTCCTAGGTTTACTTCTTTGAAAAAGTCATTCAACTATGTTGTGTACATGTCCCTCCATTGTTCATTCTTGTTTAATTGCAACTAGATAACATGGATTTATACTCTTCCTAGAAATTGGAATACAGACGCGAGTTATGATTCCCTATTAGTTTGCATGTTTATCTCAGGCAGTATTTTAAGAAGGAATTCTTTGTTGAACTGGTTCTAATATGCTTCTGTTGGTAATTAAAAACTCTCTACAGAGACTTAATTAAATTTTTTCTTCTTTATTTCAATCCTATTGCTCATTGTTTAAATTTAAACAAAAGGAATGGTTACAAGAAACCTTGCTCTAGTTTGGTTTATTCAAAATGAGTGTTTGTGGGGGACTGGACCTAGTAGTTGTTGAATGGGCAGCCTGGTGCTAACCCCTTCGACAGTTCCTTAATAGGTTTAACCCCTATACAAAACAAGAATGATTCCAAAACTATGCCCGGTTGATAACTCGGGCTATTTTATTTATTTTGTTTTCAGGCATGATTTCATTTTTTTTTCTACTCTCATTTTCAGTACCAGAGTTTATATATAGCCCATAACTCTCTTTCTTATGAGAAACTCTGTTCTCAGCATGTTTAGTACGGTTTTCCAAATTATACATTCAACATAGAACTTTCTTTAAAAATAATAGCAGATTATTTGTCACACAGTTTAGAACCAACAAATTTATTCAAAAACTCTATGGTGAAATTATTTGGTTTATTTCTCTAGCTATGTAATTAAACTCTGTTGCATGTCACTACATAATAAGATATTTGCAGTTCCAATTATAGTAGAATATATGTACTCAATCATGCATTTAATCTACAGACTCAGAAAAATCTTGAATACTTATATGTTAATGCTAAATCCACAAATTCAACAAGATTGAGACGTTCTCCACACAACCTTCAGAAGGGAAATAATGTCCACTTCTCCCCCCAAGCTTCCACTCTAGAACAACTGGTAATAGTAATATTTTCCTTCGAATCAGGAAATAGACATTGAGACTAAAGTCCCGTGTATTGAATCATTGATTCCTATATGTATCGAGGTTACCCAATGGCTCAAAACTAGCTCGGGATGCCCTCTCTTAAGAACATCCTGTCAATCACACAAACCTTTCTTCTTTCCTCTTTTACAACCAAAGAATGAGCCCCTTTCTTTCCACTGAGATTCCCTTTTATCTCTAGGAAAGAAAGGTACAATTGTCTGTAACTGTTCCCAACTGCCTGGAGGGTGGAATAAGTTTTCAGTTTTCTCTCTTGAATTCTGAGATTTTCATAATAATGAAATAATATTTTTCACTACTTAAATAACATCAAAATATCACTAGAAATACCTAGTCTGGTGCATCCTGTCAAAACATCATTAGTTTATTTATCTTGGTTTGATATTTGATAGTTAAAATTTATTCATACTTGCACATATTTCCAGCTAATAATGTGCCTGGGGTCATACACATACTTCTTTAAAAGTGACACGTGAAATACATTATGCGCTTTTATGTGATGAGTGTTTAGTCAATTTATTGTTCTAAATTGCTTGCATGAATTATCAACCGAGGTTTGTAAGCTGATGAAGTGCAGTGCACTATATGTGCTTAGTTAACCCTTCCTACTTCATTGCTTTATATTTTTATTTTTTTTTGGGGGTTTCTGTTCTTCGATTCCTAATGATGTACAATCTACACTATGAGTAAGCGAATCCAAACTTCCTAAAGGTCAACCAAGAGGTTAAAACTAGTCAAAATCTAAGTTAAAAAAAGGAAAAACAGAGCACATATGCTATCTTGTCATTAATCCTAAGTCATGAATCTAATTCTTAAAATTAATAGGTGATGTTGTAAGCCATGTTGAAATAAATACAAAGAATGAAATTAACTGAAGTACTTCTAGTTACTCTAACATCCAATTTTGAAAGGTAACCTTCTTGAAATGGAATACAAGCAACTTTTTGTACTTTATGATCTAGAGAACAAAATAAAAACATGCAGAAGGTAATTGATTGGTTTCAACCATTGTGTAGAGTGAATGTTTGACCATTTAGTTTAGGATGGGTATCAGCTTGAAATGGTGATCAAAAACATTCATTAAAACAATGTATTGACAATCTAAACTAGAAAATAAATAACAAAAACGATGAGTAAACTAGTCAACAATGCATTCTCATTACTTTCAACCTTACTCTATTTGGAAACAAATTCGTTTCCTTTTATGAAATGGGTTGGAGAAACACGACTGCACAATTGAGTTCTAACATTATGTTACTGACCAAAACTTAAAACAACTCAAACTACAAGAAATCAACCTAAGTTAGAGATGTTGGTAAAAGCAAATGGTGAAATTAAAACTTAACAGAAAACAAATGGAAAGAAAACCTCATTCAGTGCAGGGGCCCTATGCAACTGACGTGGTTGAGCTGCTAACTAATTGAAAATTCTCTTTCAAATGATCATTGGTAAACACATGACTTTATATTATAAACAGGAACAAAGTCCACAAATATAGAGCTTAAAGTCTAAACTTAATACATCAAAATCTTCGAACCCCTCTCAGTTCTGTACAACCAGTATTTAAAAGAAAATATTAATAACTATCCTTGAGGAAAATTAGCTACAAGAGGTCTACAAGTATCACAACAAGACTACGTAAATGTCTGATCAGCTACAGGTGACTTGAATTCGACCAAGATGTTTGCACATAACCGTTCACACAAGTGGCTGATCCGTGTTAATGTTGCAATATAACCATTAGATTTATTAATTAACCATGAAAGAGTGGACAAAGACTCTTATTGCTTTTGGGTATCATATGTTTGACTCCACCTTTGACTATGGTCTTCAGGTTGCTTTCTTATCGATCTTGTCTTAGTGACTAGGATAGAATCCATGCGGAGATGATTCTAGAGATACCAATGTGGTTGGTTTCTTCATTTGATACCTGGAACTTGCCAGACCATGCAAGTAGCTACAGAATACACAACTAGCTACAGAATAGGTTGTGTTCTATAGCTAGTTTGCAAAAAATTATTCAAATAGCAAAAACATAAAAATACAACATGTCAATCATTTAATGCCATCCTTAAGACAAAATATATCGTCTACCATTGATGGGGATATGTAAACTTATGGAAAAGCAAGGGAAAGAAGTGTGAAAAGCTATCAAGGAGAGGGTAATTCTAAGGTTGAACATACCACCACTGCACAATCATTGAATGTCCACATGCAATTTACCAAAAATGTGAATTCTTCTTTCGTGACACTTTTGCTAGTACATCCAATTTTCTTCTTTTCTCCTTTTTGAAGTGATTGCCATTCTAGGTTTCTTCATAAGTAGCCCACATTTAAGGTTGATGATTGTTCTGTTCAAGCTTCTATTCTTCCTCTTCAGCTTCCTATTCTTGTTATAACATAGCCCTAGGTGCAGTAATGTATTATCATGAATAGCCTTATTAAATTTACTTTGTTCCCACAGGGTTTCATTTTCTTTCTTGATATGTCTGTTTGATATCTCTAACTCATAGATTTCCTATTTGAGAGAGTCAGTTAGAAGTTCTTGTGGATTGATAGAGGCTTCTAGATTGGCTGAGGATTTTGGATCCATTGAGGCACTTTTCTTCTCCAGTGATTCTATATAATCATATATTTGTTGCAGCACTGGGTCTATTCATGGAGATCCTCTGCTGGGGTTGGCCTCGAAATATTGTTCAGGAGAATTTCGAGATTTGTGTGTAAATGGAATACTATTAGGAGATGGTACTGGGGATTCTTCTTCTAGATTTATGAACTCTATTCCCTTTGATGATATCTTCTTCACCATACCTTGGAGTCTAGAGCTCCTTCTACGTTGTAGAGGGATTATGTTCTCCTCCTTTGTACCCTTTTTCTCCTTTCCTATCTTTTCTTTTCTCTTGATTTTTTTCCTAATCTCTATCAATTTTTCAGAGATTAATTGTTCATCATCTTGTTGTAATGAAGATTCAGGTTTGTTTCCACTAATTCCACCAGCTTTCTTTTTCATCTTCTCTTTTTTCTTGATTTGCTCCCTGATCTCTGTCAATTCATCATTTTTCTGTGTTGAGAACTTAGGTTTCCTTTGAATGGTTATACCAGTATTCTTTCTCCTACTCCTAATATTACCCTCTTCAAGTGATTCTGGTGTCTCTTGGAAATAGTTTCTTATCAAGAAATTTTCCCAAGTATCTCCTATTCTTTTCAAATGAAACTCAACCAATATTTTTACCAACCCATGATGGTACATGGTTGTGTCTATAAATTCTATTTTCTTATGTACATTTGAAGCCATTGTTCTTAAACTCTTTAGCAGGAAGAATGGGAGATTGATGTCTCCATTTCTTAGAAAGTTTATCAATAAACGTATATCATAGACATATATGCACTTGAATCTCCCCTCACAGGTAATCAATTTCTGTAATATCAAAAGCATGCTTCTCCATTTACTTTTAAGTGTTGGAATAGGAATTCCTTTTATAAACATAGAGACATCCATATTTGGGTTCCTAAGGATTGCTTTTCATGATTCGCTGTGGAATTCCTTGTTTCTTTAACCATCTCCCACCATGTCTTCGTAGTTCTGTAGCCTCCACTATGTAGGATTTTGTTACTGCAAACTTAATGTCTCCAATTTCTACTTTTGTACCATCAACTGATCTAGCAAAAGATTTTGTGATCTCTTTGTGGAACCCTTCAAATGTCTTGGTGAAATTGATCCCTCCAGCCTTCTGCAGCATCTCCTTGAGTTGTGGGTATCCCTCCATATATTTTGCTCCTACTGGCTTTGTCCTGACAATGAGTTCCATGGCTTCTGTTTCGCAAAATTTCTTAGCCTTCAAAATTACTCTCCTAATCTATGAAATGGATTGACTGCAAGTATGTTGAAAAGGAACTACGGGTTTGCGTGGAATAAGTCAACAGTGAGGGTTTGGAGAGACGTGGATACATTGGTCACATCATAGTTTTGACCGTTAACAAATGGAGTTATTAGGGACCGTTTAGGTACAAAGTATGGAGAGTGTAGTGGAGATGTGGTATGATGAAGTGGCCATCAAATCAAATAATTACTCATTAAGAAGACATATGATTATTCATATTATACATGACTTATGTTTTTAACTTGTTGTTTGAAATAAATTTTGCATTTTACCTTTAGAACTCAACCTTTTACTTGATAACTCCTTTGGTGTTGATTCGTAGGTACCTTTTAGCATGTTGATATCCAAAACTTGATTCTTTAATTTCCTGCATTCCTGATTTATTTGTGAGTTGTACAATTGTGCCAGAGCTGTAAGTAAGTTGTAGCTGCAAAATCAGATTAGCTGTAGAATGGAATCAACTGCAGAATGTGAAAAGAAGGAAAAGTGAAGTATGGCTATGGAATATGAGCGTAAAAATGAAATGGAAATGGGTTATGATAGTGAGATGGAATGAGGTGTAAGATAAAATGAGAAATACAGTGAAATGGAGTAAAACCATAAAAATAAAATGTAAATGAATTATGACAGTGAGATGAAATGGAACTATAAAATAAAATGAAGACAGAATGAGATGGAATGAGACTATGAATTTGTAGACTCTAAACTGCAAAGATATGTAGCTTTTTGTCGCTACTTATTACAGAAAGGAAATAGAAAATATAGGATGTCAAAAATCTCTGATTTTCACCCTGTATTTTCTCTATAAGTATGTCAATCAATGATTGGTTCTCAAACTCATACAATTTTTGTTTATTTATTTTCTATTTATTTTATTTTTTTAGGAAAAATAAAGGCTAAGTTAGTGGAGAAGAATGATTCTTCTTCACTAGCTTCATTTCAAAGTTACTCTTGAAAATCTTAATGAACTCCTCTCTTGAAATTGGTTTATGATATATCTTCAACTGATGACCATTCACAAGAAGAGATATTTTTCTTCCATCTATTGTCCTTATCCTTACTGGTCCATTATTACAGACTTCTCCAATCTCATATGAGCCAAGCCAATGAGTCTGAAATTTCCCTTGAAAATATTTGAATTTTGAATCGAAAAAAGTGCCCAATCTCCTGCTTGAAACTTCTTGTCCTTGATCTACTTATCATGCCATTTAGCCATTTTCTATTGGACTATACTGGTTCTTTCAACTGCATCTTGCCTAATTTCATCAAGCTCATTGAGTTGCTCCAATTTATGTTTTTGTGCCTCTGATAAATCCAGTCCCAATTGGACTACCATCTTGAAGGTTTTGATTTTAAACTCTATAGGGAATAGGACTTGTTTCCCATAAATAAGTTCATAGTGTGTGTGTCCCGTTGTGTTCCTGCATGTAGTTATATAAGCCCATAAGGCTTCAAGAAGCCTTTTTGCCCAATCTCTTCTATGTAGATGTAGAGTCTTAGTGAGAATTCCTTCAATCACCTTATTTGTACATTGAACATGACCATTTGCTTGTGGATGATAGGGGGTATACTTCCTATGTTTGATCTTGTAATCTTCCACATGACTCTTCACCATTTTAGATGTGAATTGAGATCCCTGATGTGTCACAATTTCTCTTGGAACACCAAAACAAGTGAAGATGTCCTCAAAAAGATAATTAACTATAGATTTTTCATTAGCAAAAGGTAATGCTTTAGCCTCTGCCCATTTAGTGACATAATCAGTGCATACCAATATATACATATTTTTCTTAGATGGGGGATTAATTGGTCCAACAAAATCCAAGGCCCTTTTTTCAAAAGGTTCAATGAGTACCTAAATTTGTAGTGGCGTTTCATTTGAAGAAGTAGGTTTTCCTACCCTTTGGTAGCTATCACAACTTCTGACATATTCTTTTGCATGTTTGAATATGGATGGCCAATAATATCCTGAAGAAAGGATTTTATAGGCTTTCCTCTTGTCAGCAAAGTGTCCACCACACAATTCATCATGACATGCCTTAAGAATCTTAGGAATTTAATCTTCCCTAACACATCTTATGATGATGAGATATGGACCTGTTTTATAGAATTCATTAGTGATCCATGAGTATCTTGCACTTATTTGAGTGATTTTTCTTTTCTCTCTAGGAAACAAATTTGAAGGCAATTTCCTTGTGACTAAGTAATTGGAAATATCTACAAACCAAGGGGCTTGAGTAGTCACTATAAAAATATATTCATCAGGAAACTTATCTTCAATCGAAGTGTCATCTTTGATATTTTGAATTCTGGACAAGAAATCAACAACTTTGTTTTGTTTTCTAGGTCTATCTAGCACAACAATATTGAATTCTTGCAAGAGAAATAGCCATCTTGTAACTCTGCCATTAGTAATAGGTTTATTCATTAAGTATCTAATTGCAGAGAGATCTATATGAACAAAGGTTTCATAGCCTGTTATACAATGTCTGAACATGTTGATGGCATGAACAACAACTAAAAATTCCTTTTCAGTTACAGTATAATTTAACTCTGTGAGAGTCAAATTCTTACTTGTATAGTAGATGGAATAGGGAATCAAACCTTTTTGTCCTAATATAGCTCCCACAGTTGTATTTGAAGCATCTGTTGAAATTTGAAAAGGTAGTTTCCAATTTGGACCTCTCAAGATGGGTGTTTCAGAAATTTTTGTTTTTAAAGTCTCAAATGCTAATTGGCAATCTGGATTTCAATTGAATTCACAATCCTTGGTGAGTAATTTGAAGAATGGGGATGTTGTTTTAGTGAAATTTTCTATAAATAATCTATAGTATCCTGTAAATCATATAAAACTTCTAACATCCTTTTGGAAATTTGGAGTTGAGAATTTAGAGATGACGTCAACTTTAGATTTATCAACCTTAATTCCATCTCCTAAAATGTGATGTCCTAAAACAATCCCTTATGTTAACATGATAAAACATTTTTTATGGCTTTGTAAAAGGTTTGCTTCCTTACATGCTTTAAGAACCTTTTCCAAATTTTCCAAGGCTTCTTCAAATGTATTCCCATAGACTGTAAAGTCATCCATATATATCTCTACAAAATCATGTATTCGATCAGAAAATATTCCTAGTAGTACTCTTTGGAATGTTGCAGGTGCATTACATAATCCAAAAGGAAGTACTTGGTAGGCATAGGTTCCCCATTGACAAGTAAATGTGGTTTTATCTTGATCCTCAAGTACTACCTGAACTTGATTATAACTAGTAAAACCATCCAAGAATGAGAAATACTTCTTACCTACCAATGTACCTAACACTTGATCTATAAAGGGTGAAGGAAAATGATCTTTAAGGGTAGCCTTATTCAATTCTCGATAATCAATCCACGCCCTCCATTTACTATTCTTTTTAGGCATAATCACTAAAGGGGAAACCCATTGGTTGTCTGAAATTGGGTAAGTGAAGTTTACATTTAGCAGTTTCTGTAGCTCTTCTTTCACAATTTCCTTGAGATTTGGATTCATCCTTCTCTGAGGTTTTCTGATAGGTTTACAATTTTCCTCAATGTAGATGTGATGTATTCAAGTCTTAGGACTATTTCCTTTCATGTCAGTGTATTTCCATGCATATTCAACAGAGTGTTGTTGTAATGTTTTGATAGATTTTCTTGGTCTAATTTCTCCAAGTTATTGTTTATGTTCAATGTTCTCCCTGGAAAGATTTCAATTGTAGAGCTACCAAATTCTTCAATAGAATAAAGAGACATCTGCCTAGATGACAAATATTCAACATTGGATTTTTCTTGGAATTTATCATGTTCATATTCTGGAGATGATTCAAAATTTTCCATTGTACTCAAGATTTGACTATCTTCACTAATATTTGAAATAATAAAGACAGGTTGAATGTGATTTTCATCATCAATCCATTCTTTGTCATCTATTTTTGTGATTTTTCTTGCTGGAGGATATAGAGTGAATTCCTTTGTTGAATTCCCATCAAAAATATACAAGTCACCAGATCTACATCTAATAAAAGCATCAGTTGTCGCCAGCCAAGGTCTTCCTAATATAAGTGGATGTCCTCCTAGATTGTTCTTGGGGGTTAAAATCATAAAAATCAATAGCTTATTCCTAAGAATCTAAGGACACTGAAATATCTTCTAACACACCATCTGGTTTGATTACAGATCTATCTGCTAATTGCAGTAATGTAGGTGTGTAAAGAAGATTAGGAAGCTTGAGTTGTTCCATGGTTTGTTTTCTCATGATGTTTATAGTTGCTCCTAAATCAATCAATGTAGTTGGAATTTCAAATCCATTGATATGTGTTTTCACAATTGGACTTCCTAGATCTACATATTTCTGTATGGAAATTTTTCCCATCATTATTTCTACTATTTTTCCAACCAAGTGAATTCTTTTTGTTTCTTTTTCTTTTCTTCCTGGTTTCTTTATTCTCAACCTCTTTATTGTTTTAGATAGGATTGGAATCTCGTTAATCATTTGTAACAAAGGGATTTTGGTACAAACATGTTTCAGTTCATCTAGAAAATCATAATTAGGCAACATAATCTGCTTTTCTACTCCTCCAACTTGTAATATTTCAGGAAAAGGAGGTGCAGAAGTTGATACTGGGATCTCAATGATAGGGGATGAGTTCACTGACTCTTTCTATTTTTCTTTTTCAGTGTTTTGGTTTTGGAGAGATGTTCCTTCAAAACCTTTATTGGGATGTAGAGAATCTTCCTCAGAATTGTCTTCTTCTTGAGTAACTACAGAAGGCCTTTCCTTTTCTAATATCATACCAGATCTTAGTTTAACATCTTTGATATCTAGAGGAGTGATCATATAAGTTGGAAATTGTTGTTCTTCCACCATGTAAGTATTGTAAGGATTTTTATTGTTGGGGTTTGGTAATTGTTGGGCAGGTAGCTGATTTGGTCTTTGCTAAAATGGTAGTAAGAGTTGAGGATTTTGGTTTTATTGTGGATTTTGTTTTGGAAATGGTAGTGAACGTTGAGGGTTCTGATTTTGAAGTTGTGGCTCCTGATTTTGTTGTGGAAATGGTAGTGAATGTTGAGGGCTCTGATTTTGAAGTTGTGGTTGCTTATTTTGTTGTGGAATTTGTGGGGGAGGATAATTCTAATACGATGGAGGGTATTGATAATATTGAGAAAATATTCCATAAGGATTTTCTATTCCTTGAGCCCAAGGTTGAGATTGAGATTGAGGTTGAGGTTGAGGCCAATGTTGCTGCCAAGGATTCCAATTTGGTGGGGGCTGAAGATACATTTGATTGTTAAATCCTTGATTTTGTGGCCCCTTCCAAGCTCTTTAGAGACAAAGCAAAGAGATTCTGCTAAATTTGGAATTTTTTCTTCTTGAAAAACAACCTTAAGACATCGAATTAAAGGACAACCCTTAGTGTCATGGTTTTCTAAATAAATCACACAAGTCTCTATGATTTTTCATCGAAAGGTCATTCTCTTAAAGCATATTTTTTCTATATTTGCGACAGAAAATAGCTAAATCATAAACCTCAGTTTCCTACTTGTTTTGAAACTTAAGGGTGTCTATTTGCTCACTAAGGCTCCCTAGTATATCTGTTTTGAATTCATCAAGCACATTCCCAATTTCTTCCCTACTCATTGATCCAGTTGTAAATTTATTTAATCTAACAAGAGAAGGATCTCTTGGACCTTTCCCAGTTTTGGATTTCCCTCTTGAGAGATGAACATATAATTCTCCGATTTCACTTAATGGGAGTTGAGAGATATCTCCCTGCCCCATCATGTTAAGTATATATGTCCACTCATCTCTAATGGATTTTAATAGAAGAGATTTTAAGGTATCTTCATATAAATTATCCATCTTTGCTCTTTTCAAATTATAGTTGAATCTCTCAATTAAATTCTCTAAATTCTCATCCTCTCTTTGCATCATTTTGAACACTTCATCCTTGTGATTGGTAGGCATGAAATAATCCAAAAAAACCTATCCAAAAACACTTTCTTCATGTCATTCCATGTTCTAATGGACTGTGTGACTAAACCCATGAACCACTTCAAATCATCTCCTTTTAATGTTGAAGGAAACAAATTATGGTTTCGAGAGTCTTCTAAGTAATCATAGGTTCTGCAGAAGACTTCAAACTAAAATAAACATGTTTCAGGATCCTCACCTTTTAACCCATGGAAATTTGGGAGGATAGAAGGTGAGATATTTTTCATTGTGGCATTTTTTCTTCATCAACTATATGGAATCAAAATGAATTATCTATTTCCCTATTTCCTCTAAATCCTCCATTATTTCCACTACTTCTTGCTCTACCCCCTCCTCCGAACAGTGCGAATTCTCCATCCTCGCCTTCTTCTACCATTATAGTTTCTTCAGAGTCAATATAAGGTTCAGCTTGTAAGGTTACTTTCTCTTCCTCTGGTTCCTTTATTAATGGTATGTGAGAGAGAGGTTCTACTTCTCCTTCCTCACTAGGTATTCCTAATTCTTCAACTAAAATGTGCTCCCGTGTGGAGGTGAAAAAGGTGACTCCTTTTTTTGGAGACATAAGAATTTTCTCCTCTAGGACTACCTCGGTAGACGAAATAGGAGATACTTTTGATTAGATTTTTGACCTTATAACTTCAAGAGTTGTATGTCTAGGAGTATGAGCTTGAGATGGAGGCATATCTCTCTTATTCTTCGTGGAGTAGGTGATGTAGTAGGAACTAAACTCATGCCTCTAGCTATAAATCTACTCCTAGAGTCTCTTTCTCTATGCATATCATTTTCATTTTGTTTTGAATGTAAGAGATAAGGTTACCTAATTACACTTCGTTGGCAGTAGCACCAAAATGTTTAGTCAATTTAGTGTCCTAAATTTCTTGCATGAATTATCAACCGAGGTTTGTAAGATGGTGAAGCGTAGTGCACTATATGTACTTAGTTGACCATTCCTACTTTGTTATTTTGTATTTTTATATTGTTTTGGGGGTTTCTTTTCTTTGATTCCTAATGATGTACAATTTGAACTATGAGAAAATGAATCTAAACTTCCTAATGGTCAACCAAGAGCTTAAAACTAGTCAAAATCTAAGTTAAAACAAGGAAAAACAAAGCATCTATCCTATCTTGTCATTAATCCTAAGTCATGAATCTAATTCTGAAAATTAAAATATGAAGTTCTAAGGCATGTTGAAATAAGTACAGAGAATGGAATTAATTGAAGTACTTCTAGTTACTTTAACCTTCAATTTTGAAAGATAACCTTCTTGAGATGGAATACAAGCAACATTTTGTACTTTATGATCTAGAGAACTGAATGAAAACATGCAGAAGGCAACTGATTGGTTTCAACCATTTTGCAGAGTGAATGTTTTACCATCTAGTTTAGGATGGGTATCAGCTTGAAATGGTGATAAAAAAACATTCATTAACACAGTGTACTGACAATCTGAACTAGAAAATAAATAATAAAAATAGTGAGCAAAATAGTCAACAATGCATTCTCATTACATTCAACCTTACTCTGTTTAGAAACAAAGTTGTTTCCTTTTATGAAATGGGCTGGAGAAACAAGATTGCACAATTGAGTTTTAACATTATGCTATTGATCAAAACTTAAAACAAATTGAACTACAAGAAATCAACCTAGGTTAGAGATGTTGCTAAAAGCAAATGGTGAAATTAAAACTAAACATAAAACAAATGGAAAGAAACCCTCCTTCAGTGCAAGGGCCCTCTGCAACTGACTGGATTGAGCTGCTAACTAATTGAAAATTCTCTTTCAAACAATCAATGGCCAACACGTGGCTTTATATTATAAACAGGAACAAAGTCCAAAAATATAGAGCTAAAAGTCTAAACTTAATACATAAAAATGTTTGAACCCCCCTCCATTCTGTAAAACCATTATTTAAAAGAAAATATTCATAACTATGCTTCAGGAAAATTAGCTACAGCTGGCCTACACATATTATAATAGGACTGCGTAAATTTAAGATAAGCTACGGGTGACCTGTATTCGAGCAAGATGTTTGCACAAAACCGTTAACACAGGTGGTTGATCTGAGTTAATGCTACAACAAAATTGTTGGATTTATTAATTAACCACAAATGATTAGACAAAGAGTCCTATTGCTTTCGAGTATCATATGTTTGACTCCACCTTTGACTATGGTCTTGAGCTTTCTTTCTTATTGATCTGGGCTCAATGACTAGGACAAAATCCATGTGGAGATGATTCCAGAGATGCCCATGTGGTAGGTTTCTTCATTTGATACCTGGAACCTACCAGACCATGGAAGTAGCTATGGAATACACAGTTATCTACAGAATAGGTTGTTTTCTGTAGCTAATTTGCAAAAACTTATTCAAATATCAAAAACATAAAAATATAACATGGCAATCATTTAATGCCCTCCTTAAGACAAAATCTATCATTTATCATTGATGGGGATATATAATATTATGGAAAGGCAATGGAAAGAAGTGAGAAAAGCTGTCAAGGAGAGGATAATTCTGAGGTTCAACAATGAGGAAGAGCAAGATGGTAAGATATTAGTCGTCTTCTTTCTGGGACTTCGAAAGGGACATAGTAGAGGGGTGCCAACTTAGTAGAACTACCCCACTACAAAGTGATTTTCTAGGTTTTTATCTGAACATAAACATGATCTCCAACCCGCAATTATTTATAAATTCTTTTTTATCTTTGTAAGCTTTTTATCTATCTTGAATCACTTTTAATTTATGTCGAAGTTTCCTCACTTATTGTTCCATTTCTAACAGTATTTTGGGTCCTAACATCATCTTATCTTTTGGGCTACACCAACTAGTTGGGGTCCTACACTTTATTCCATATATCAGTTCATACGGGCTCATTTTTAATGATGCATGGTAACTATTATTGTAAATGAATTCAACGAAATGAAGATATTCTTCCCCTTTGGTTGGTTGTTACATCACATACATTTGTAACATATCTTCTAATTCTTAGTTTAACCGCTCCCTTTTCCCATCAGTCTAACGGTGATAAGCAGTACAAAATTGAATCTGGGTACCTAGCCCCATAAAAAGAGCTTTCCAGAATGCAGATGTAAGTTTTACATTTATTTCCGAAATCACTACCTTTGGCATACCATCTAGTATAAATATTTCCTTCATAAATATGTCTGTGATTTCCATTGTTTTATAAGTGGAGTTAACAGAAATGAAATAAGTATCTTTTCGCAACATATCCAACACCACCATGATGGAATCATGCTATTTTCAAGTTCTCAGAAGCATGGTTATAAAATATAGTGTAATCAGTTCCCATTTCCACTCAGGTATAGGAAGTAGTTGGAGTAATCCATTGGGCTTTTGAAGCTTATCTTTAACCTGCTAACAATCTAAACACTTAGCTAAATATATCCTGATATCCTTTCTTATCCCATTCGAAAAATACCCATTATTAATTGCAGAAGACATTTTTTGATAACCCGAGTGAGCGACATAAGGATTGTTGTGAAACTCATCTAACAATTTTTTTTTAAAGCTTAACTAATTGGGAACATACACTCTTTCCTTTAAATTTAATATATTCCTATCATTAATACCATACTCAAATGGTTTCTTGGAATATTTCATTTTTTTAGTTTCTTGCCGTAAAATATTATATTTAGGATCCTTAAGGGAAACTTCTTTGATTTTTTCGTCACATCAAATTCTATGCAATGATGTTGAATTTCATACACAGATTTGAACCTTTCTTCCTAAGGCATCAGGTAGTCAGTTTTCTTTTCCTTTAAGGTGCCTTATATCAAAGCCAAATTCGCTCAAAAAGGTTGTCCACCGAGGCTCTTGATGTGCATCTAAATTGGGTTGTTTAGAGAAATTAGTTAGGCTGCTATGGTCTATCATAAACATGAATTTATTTGCCAATAAATAATAGTTCCACACTTTCAACACATTCCCTATTATTATAAGTTCTAGATCGTAAGTTTAATATCTTTTCTCGTGCTCTTTAAGCTTCCTAGACTTGTAGGCCATCACTTTACCATCCTGCATCAAAAACCTCCCACCCCTTATTAGAAAGTGTCTGTGCAAATAATAAGGTCATTTTCTGGTTCAACCACTTTTAATATTAGAGCAGATGTTACTAAATGTTTCAATTGCTCGAAACTGAGTTTACATTTCATTGTCCACTTAAAAACTCTCCCTTTCTTCTGTAGAGATGTCATGGGGTAAGTAATCCTAGAGAATCCTTTAATAAATCGATGATAATAACCTACCAAACCCATAAAGAATTGAATATCTACTATATTTCTAGGGACATACCAGTCTAGGATAGTCCTAATATTTATCAGGTCAATAGTAATAACTTGAGAGGATATCACATTCCCTGGATACTGTATCTATTCCTTAAAAAAATGACATTTAATGAATTTGGCATAGAGCTTATTTTATCTTAAGCTTTTGAGGACAATCCTCAAATGATCCTTATGTTCCTCTACATTTTTTGACTAAATTAAAATATCATCAATGAAAATCAGAACAAACTTGTCCAAATAGGGGTGGAAAATTCCATTCATTAAACTCATAAACGTTGTCGGAGCATTACTCAGGCCAAAAGGCAACACAATAAATTCATAATGGCCATAATGCATTATAAATGTGGTTTTACAAACATCCTTGTCCTTAATTTGGATTTGATGATACCCCGATTGCAGATCGATCTTGGATAATATGGTAGTGCCCTGGAACTAATCAAACAAGTCATCTATTTTGCAAAGAGTGTACTTGTTTTTTATGGTTAATTTGTTTAATTGTCTATAGTCAATACAAAGTCTCAATGTTCCATACTTTTTCTTTAAAATAGTATGGGTGCTCCCCAAGGCGACACACTTGGTCGCATATATCTTTTGTTGAGTAATCCTTGTAGTTGTATTTTGAGTTTAGTTAACTCAAGAATGCTCATACAATATGGTGTTTTTGACACCGAGGCATGTTAGGTCCCTATACTATTAGCGTAGATGCTTATTGTTATTAGTGAAAACCCCATATTGTATCGTTGTGCCAATGTAATCCCCATATTGTTATATTGTGCCGCATAGAAGCCCACTAATATTATTGTTGTGCACTTAGATTATTATTGTTATGTCGGCTATGATTATATTATGACCTCTTAAGCTTCCATATATGGAAAGGAGATCTTGTCATTTGTATCATCGAAGGATTGTTCATTTATGTAATGTAAAGGAGGTTTCCCCCTCAAAGAGGCTGATTTTGAAGTCATTGATGTATCATTTCTTCCATTTTGTGAGCTCGTTTCATAACATTTCGTATGATAGCTTTGGATTCTAGGGTTTCATTGTGGGTGATCGTGGCCTTTTCATTATAAACCTTTTTCTGTGACATTTCAAAGCTAAAAAAATAACCCATTTGAGCCGATATCTTGATGATCCTTAGCCTGATTTTAGATCTTGTTTCACTATATATTCAAAGATATGGTTCAATACATTTAGGGTTTTTGAAGGATCCCAAATTACATCCCAAATAGGTGATATTGGGAAAATCATCATAACATTCTCTCTGAGTATCAGATTGAAATTGCGTTGGAAATTATATAAAGAGGATAGACTATAGTGTTTTGAGCATTGTTTTTAGGTTTGAAAGTTGAAACAGTGACACGTGGCACTTCATACAAGTTCTCTCTAGTGAAAATTGCTATAATCAGGTTATCTTGGGAGATTAGGCATAAAGCTTTTTTGAAGAATCCAATTTCAATAAGACTGGTGGCATTAAAAATATGTCTCAGAGGGCTACCATAGTTCACAATTTTAGACATTAGAGATCTGAAATTTCAATATACATTAGATTCAATATCGAGCTCCTACAAAGTGAAAAAAGATGTGTAGTTTTTTAAAATTTTGAATAAGTCTGGTTTGAAAATTTAGTTTGAAGGAATTCAGAGGACATAGTGAAGCATAATTATCATTAATTGATGCCCCAAAGAAATAAAATGGAAACAACTAGTAAGAAACTAGAAAGCTATAGCATTACTCATGAAGAATAGGAATAAATGCAACATGATATATCAAAATTACGACACCAAGTGCAAAAAATTTCACTCTCACAAAAAGTTACGGAAGCTAAGATGTATGGTTTAAAGAAAGCCATAGAAGATAATATGGATGGTTTAAAGAAAGGCGTGGAAGTTAAGATGGATGGTATGAATGACAACATTGAAGATTGGAAGAAGGAAATGGAAATTTGGAAGGAAGGTATGACAAAGTTGCTACAAGAAATGTTTCCTAATGGTGAAGAGGTAGTAGAGCAAACTCATGATGCAAACAAAATAAATGTTAATCATGATTTAAAGAATGACAACATTAAAGATTTGAAGAAAGACAAGGATGGTTTGAAGAAAGGATTGACAAACTTGCTACAAGAAAGGCTTCCTAATGGTGAAAAGGTAGTAGAGAAAACTCATGATGAGAACAAAAGAAATGTTAATCATGATTTCATAAACTCCAACATTGGAATAAAGACCCACCACATTCCAAAGATTGATATGAGAAATTTTTATGGAAAGGATCCTATAACATGTATACTACAGATGGAACAATATTTTGATCTCCATGATGTGAAAAACACACAAAAGGTATGCATTGCAACTTTATATTTGCAACCTAATCAGTTTGTATGGTATTGATGGCTATGATGGATTTTCTCCCATAAACAAATTTTCCCTTGCCCAATTTTTACGAAAGAAATGATAGCACATTAGGAATATACAAAGAGAAACAACTTCTTTAACCAGTTGATAAATCTCAAACAAAACGGTTCACTAGCAGAGCACATTGAGGACTTCCCAAAATTGAATGTAAGGGTAAATGATATTCTAGAGAAGCAGAGGATTGATTTCTTTATAGGCATAGTAAAGGATAATATTCTACATGAGGTTCATCTTTTGGAACCTGATTCATTGTAGAAGGCATTTAGGTTGGCAAAAAAAATGGAAAGCAAAATTATGGCAACAAGGAAGCCTACCACGGACAACTATAAAGATGGAAGTGTTGTGTTTCCAGGAAAAATAGTGTCTATTCAAATCTACTAGTCTTGCTAAGATAGGTAGCTATCTTAGAAACAAACAATTCAAAGTAACTTGTATTTTCCTTTATGAGAGATAGATGAGAGAGAAGTAGAGAGCATAAACCTTTGTCTTTCACTTGGCTCCTTGCTTGTTTCCTCTCTCCTTTGATAGAGATTCGTCACTCCTTTCTCACTTGTCCCACTTCAAAGAACACCTATAGAGTCAAAGCAGCAAAATACCATCAAGCATTGAGATCTATAACCAGAAACAATGTAGAATCAAATGTACATTAACAATACAAATGCATACACAAATACAAGATTCAGAAATATACAAGTATATGGAGGAAAGATGAAATAACTTTATTGATAAAGGTAGTAGAAGAGAGGATTACAACCTAGTTGTCTGATCCAACACCATCATCCCAGCATGAAAGCCCTCTTCACCTCATGAAAAGCTAGACCACCCAACAATACAATGCTTCACAGGGAAACCAACAACACTTGCTTACAAAATACAAAATTCCAACCTTTGGATCTCTAGGATGAGGGATCCATATATAGATATTTTCAAGGGGGTGAGTCAGCTTCTAGAAGTTTGATTAGTGTCATTTCACTAATAGTTCTTGCATCCACTTGGGGATTTCATGATGTCTTACTCATCCCTGGGCCAATTTAGAGAGACAACTGTCATATGAGTAGTTTCTAGAAGATTCTCTCAGTTTTCACCTAGCCAACTAACTCTATCATTTATCTTCTTTCACTCATTGCACCCTACAGAAGGGCTTTTTAGTATGCATTGCAACCCTTGTGTGTAACAGGTGAGATGCATCGCACTCTCAGCATGGATTAGTTTGTAGGGTCCAGTTTTGACAACTTCTGAGTAGTTTTTTAGGGAGAACTTCTGGGGAATGATTGGATCAGTTGACCTTGATCCTTTATGGTTTGAAACAACATTTTTAGGGGGTATGAGAGCCCTTGGTTTATCGACATATGTGATTGGGGTTGCAGTGCCCAAATATGTCTATAACAGTTGCCCCCTAAAGCATTAGGTCGTAAATCTTCTGATGTCGAGTGAAATTCTTTATCATGAGGATCCAAGGTTTTTCAAACTTGAAGGTGACCTGTAATAAGATACAATACAATACATTATCTTCATAATATTTTCATGATCTAGCTGAGGCAGGCATTCCCATGCTCAATAAATTCATTTTCATGTACATAGGACAGACAACTGTCTGTGTGGTAGACTGATGATTCTGGTAGAGCCATCATCCCTTAGCTTGGATGATTATCTGTGCAGCGATGGAGTACATTTGATGCCTTTATTTTCCTAAATATATCGTAGCCCGGATGGATGAAACTAGATCTTGGGTCTTCAAACTCATTCAATCTTCGCCCGATGTACAAGTCAATCCATGTGAATAGATGTTCTAAAGTCAAACATGGAAAGACAACGCCTGATTACCAGCCAATGATGTAAGTTGTTAACAGGTACGAGAGGAATCACCAATAATGATAATGACCCTCAAGGGACTGCAGTACAATTCATGTGGTGTGAATACATGAGTTGATGTCAAACACCACGCAAAATCTTTCAGTCGAAGGCCATTTATGTAAACCCATCATCGGAAGTGAGAAACTTGCCATTGAGGCATGCAAGCTTCAAAGTACTCAAAGGGTTGTTCCTAAGTCAACTTCTTGGATAATGAGCTGATGTTAACAAGAAGCGACCCGTCGTAAGAGGGCCTTAATGAATCTCACATCTATGACATGAAATGGAGCAAACGATTTTGTGGAGGTGAAAATGATCTTACGATATGAGGTTCAGGGTGGTGGTCATGAAAGAATGGAGCGTGAAGGTATTACAGTGGATGAGGCATTATCTGGGTTGGTGAATTCTCCATGTGACTTCTCTTGAACATATTGACGACACTGAAATGGATTGGTAGCATTAACCCCAAAAATGGATGGTGCAAAGGACCAATGGTGATATGACCAGTGAACGGAATAACACAACCCGACTCAATCGTGGTGATGGAGTGAAAGTATCATGTTCAAGAGCGACCTGCTACCAATGAAGTTCTTCAAGTTTTCTTCCCTTTTTCCCTAGTCATTGCTGACCAATACCTCTTTATTTTTGTCAAGCTTCAGGAGGATAACATATGCTTGTTCTATAATTTTCCATTCAGGCAAACCTATCACTATGTTTTAGCGAGCCTAGAGACAGTGAAACTCACTCTTTTCCATATGGACAAGTTTGTCGCTATTGTTTTAATGATTTTAATGACAAAGATAACTCGGTCCCTTTCATGTTTAGAGAGTTTGAAAAGAGATGGAAGGAAACTCCAGTAGTCCTTTTTTGTGGTATAATCCGTTCAGTCCGAGAAAGTATAAAATAATATGAAAGGGATGAATTTTTTATAGTTTTAGCGAGCTAAACAAGACAAGCGCTTGATCGTTTTCTGTAATGATCCCTCAGGTCCAAAAAGATTAAAATATAGAGGAGGGATGGTGCTTCCCTTTACTTTAAAGAGCTGAAAAGGCCAATAGCTCGGCAATATTTTCATATTTTACAAGTCTAAAAATAGCTTAAAAGAGACTCACTTTTTAGGAACGAGTGATGTTTTCAGGTAGCAAGTAGTTCCAGGTGAGTTTGGAACTTTTCAAGAATAGTAGTGTAAAGAAGGTGGATAATAGAATCACTCGTCGCAATTGTTCCTCAAAAGGGTAAACAAGCACATGGAGGTGTATGATCGGCTAAAAGAGTGGAGGTGACAATAAGAACACAGCGAAGGCCCAAAAGGCTGATAGCAATGCAATCACAAAGGTTATTCACCAAGGGTGGATTCATTTTTTATTGAGCTTGAATCTTTGGAAACTATGCTCAGTGCTAGGTTTATTTTTTAATGGGACTGAACTTTGTGGAAGCATTGCTCATGCCAGTCATCTTTAAGGATGTCTCTCATTAGTAGGTTCATTTTTTAGTGAGCTTTCCCCATGCAAAACTTTGCTCAGTGCCTTTTGTATGTAGGCTATAAATGACCAACTATAGAACTAACTACACTAGGGGTTAATGAACTACTGAGGTTAGGTAGGCTAGTTTCATACAAAACATTTCCTTTGCTTTGCCAGGCTGTCGACAAAGGTGAATGGTGGATCAGACCAATCACCTAAACTAAGCATTTGAATTTAGTAAAATACTACGGGGTTAGAGTTATGCTGGTCATTTTTCACTTGTGTAAAAAGGTTTCCATACCCCCATGTATAAAGAAAAGTAGAGTTTCTAGGCTACGATATGGAAGTCCTTACATTAAAGCAATATTGTTTCATCCGCGTTGTAGCCAAAACACTTGCTTGGAATTTTCCATTGAAATATATAAAGGTGAATGGTGTGAGCTTCCAATCACATAGCCTTCGAGGAGATCCTATTTCGGACTGATCCCATATCCTATGCGGACGGGTGTGTCAGACCAATCACATAACCTACGATGAGGAAATGTTTTTCTAGACTGATCCCATATCCTACACAGACGAGTGTATCAGATTGGTCATATATCCTAAGAGGAAATCTATCTTTTATCTAGGGTTTGCCTGCCAAAGTAGACCAGGGTGAATGCCCCCAGGGTTTCGTCACATTCACCAAATCACTCGCGGTCATTAGGTGGACAGATTGGAGGTTGATGAGACATTCCTTATGCAAAGAGACCATTTAGGGATGGCATTTGACTAGTAGCCATGTTTAAACCTGGGAATGAAAGATGGTCAACAAGTTGTACCATTCTTCCTTCATACGGGAAACACATCACCCAGAAAAGTGAGGAAACAATAGCTCCCATGTTGTAAATTTAGTCACACCCAAGGAGTAGATTGTAATCTAGTGGCCCTTGGACTACCATCGCGTTCAAATGAATGGTTTTCCTTCTCAAAGTTATAGGAAAATTTGGAAGGTTCCCTAACAATCGACTCGTTCCTTTATTGAAGCCTGACAAATTTCGAATCTCAGGCAGAAGCAATGGCGAACCAAGTGCTTTCCAAGTTGTTGAGGAAAGGATACTCATGGAAGCCACTTGATCTATGATAGTGCCAGCCATGATCATTCTGTAAGCTTGTAATATGATTTGGAATGGTATATTAGATGGAAGGCGAGGTCTTGCTAGTAGATTCCAATCAAAGGAAATGACTAGATTGCTTGGAGCAGGGATCGAATAAACCATCGGATGAATCTCTAAAATGGGGAACTTCCCTCTTGTGGTAAAGGAACAGGTATATTGCCCCCATGTTCATCAGACTCAGAGTTAACAAAAAGAATTTGAACGATGTCATTCTCATTCTCTTTCAAGAGTGTATCATCTGAAGGTGGACCTTCTAAAGACAAGACTGGGTCGACTACCATCTCGATCTGTTGACTTTGGTCTAGTGTGGACTCAGAGGTTTTGTATTCAAAGATAGGCATTTTGACCGATAATAGAGATATGTCAGTTGGATTTTCAACTAGTGATGGACTTGGCAAGAGTTTCCTGTATTCAGGTGGAAGTCGTTGTGGTGAAAGAAGATGGTTATCCAAGACTCTTTTAGTTTCCTCCAGAAAAGGACAATGATGGAGGGTATGATCGCTTTCACATAACCTACAAGGAAATTTAGATTTTCCTTTTTCTTGATTGACTTCATTTTCACTAGTTGATGGTGTACTCTCAACATGATCGACAGAGGTTGAAGACACCAGATTGTGCAAGCGGGGAGACCAGTCTCTCAAGATCCGTGGGATGCAAGGACAATCTCAGTGATAGTGGTTTCGTTTGCAAATGACACATGGATATTTGGGTTTGGAAGGTGTAGTGTGTGGATTTTTGCCAAATGATGCATGGTTTCCCCCTTGCGTGGCTGGCCTCTTCTTCTTCTTCTCCTTGCATTTCTTCTTTTTATTAGCGACTTGGTTTTTAGTGTTACTAGTTTCACCAAGTGAAGAGGAAGAAGGGGAGGGAGAAACAAATGAAGTGGAAGGTAGGGGAGCAACTCCAGTATCAATTGGTTGCTGATTTGCTTACTGAGCAATTATGGTGTTTTGAATGATAGAGATTGAGAATAGCCATACTGGCAGGCCAATTATGAGCCTTGGAAGGGACAATGTGGCCATGTATGGAGCACCAATACCTCCCCAAGAAGAGAAAGGACTAGGACTCCCCCCAAGGGAAAATCCTTGATTGGTGGACTCCATTATCTCGAATTAAAACCAATAAGGGAACAATGACGTTATTCCAAATTAAATGAATTTTATGACGCTTTGACACAACTTGCTTTTTCAATTTTTAAGAGTCAAGAAAATGCTAAAGATGACTCTAGTCACCTTCGATTTTTAATGAGCCTGAAGTGACAAGTGCTCAGATGGACCTTTTCTTTTAACGAGTTGAAAAGGAATGAAAGTGACTACTCTGGAAATCTAGATAGAGGGATTACCAAACCAATCGCAAAACTATAATATACACCTCACTGGAAAATTATAGATAAATTACCAAGGACTTTACATATGGTAGTCAATCTTCCCGAATGCTATGTTCAGTGCATTGCAATCGATAGGGCAGCAAACATGTCTTCCCAAGGATAAAGGATATTAGCCTATTATGATCTCCCAATATATACTCAATGGTACATGGGAGCACAAGTCTGTACTCGTACTTTTCATATCAAAGAGGAGGAATCACCCAGTCTATGATGACAATGATAGTTACCAGGTTTTATGACGCCGGAATACGTCTCTAGCCTAGACTTCTAGATGTTGTGTGTTAGGTTCCAAAGCGTTTTTATGTTCATTGAGGTTTATTTTATAGTTGATCTTTCTTAAGAAGTTCGCCTTTCAAGGTTCACCACGTGATGTAGATGTAAAATTCCCAAATATGCAATCTAAAATGATAAACAATCATTTATTTTCTTTTAGCAATGAAAATCTTAGCTACTAAGGAAAGAAAAGTATGATTCTTTCAAAATAAAGCAGAGAGCACACACTAAATGCACTTTTCCTAAATCAATTTCAGCATGTAGTCTAAATGCAAATGCACATGCATGTATTTGTTTTTCCATCTTCTTAATGTGATAATGACAAAAAGAAAACTAAGTATAGATCTAAACTACTTTTCCTCAAAGTGACACTTTAGCAATTTCTTTTCAAAAATTAAAGGAAGACTAAGATGACACTTTTACTTTCAGATGGAAAACTATTTTTGACACTTCAAAGAATTGATAATTAAAATCAAATACAATGGCAAAACTACAATTGACTATCTAAAAAGAGGAAGACTTTACAACACTCTTTTACTTGACTCAAAATGATAGTTGCGACACTTTCGAATCAAAAGACGACAATTCGATTGTGCTACTATTTGCAAATGAGGACTGTAAATGATGAGAAATAAATAAAAAACATTCAGAATTCCTTACCAAAGGAGGCTGAATAATTTAAAGGAACAAGGCTTCAACAGTGATATACTGATCATAGGCAGCAAAACTACTGAATAAAGTTGAAAACAATAAAGAAAAAAACCAAAATCTGGAGAGAGAAACAATCTCATTCAATCATCGCACTTGTCCTTAAGGGAAACAGGGTTGCATCTCACCTACAGGACATGGGAGGTGTGATACATCCAGAATGCTAATGAGAGATAGTGCGATGGTCCAGGGATGAGACTGAGCTTGGTTTTCACCCACAGTTTCCAGCTAAGTTCAGGGATTTAAGCCAAGATTATGATAGACAGTAAACACAAAGTATAGAGGTATGATCTAATGAGGTTATTGAGCTACCACCAGGGCACTTAGGATGTTTGCAAGTCAGATGTTTAGTTCATAAACCAACCCAGAGATTGACTGAAGTAGCGTTGATCTACTTTGCAACTACATGGTAAAAGTAGTTTGAATGCTATCTGCCTTAACTTCAGGCTCCGTCTGTAGTTTATAAAGAAAATAATAGTAACAAACAAACAAACTATTAGATCCCCATCGGAGTCACCATTTTGTTTCCAGGAAAACTAGTGTCTATTCAGATCTGCTAGTCCCACTAACATGGGTAGCTATCGTAGAAACAAACAAGTCAAAGTAACTTGTGTTTTCCTTTATGAGAGATAGATGAGAGAGAAGCAGAGAGCACCAACCTTAGTGATTCACTTAGCTCCTTGCTTGTTTCCTCTCTCCTTTGATAGAGCTTTTCCACTCCTTTATCACTTTTCCCGCTTCAAAGAACACCTGTAGAGTCAAAGCAGCAAAATACCATCAAAGAATAAAGATCTATAACCATAAACAATGTAGAATCAGATGTACATTAAACATACAAATGCATACACAAATATAAGATTTAGAAATATACAAGTATATGGAGGAAAACTGAAATAAATTTATTGATAGAAGTAGTAGAAGAGAGGATTACAACCGAATTGTCTAATCCAGTGCCATCCTCCCAGCATGAAAGCCCTCTTCACCTCATGAAAAGCTAGACCACCCAAAAATACAATGCTTCACAGGGGAACCAACAACAATTCCTTACAAAATACAAAATTCAAGCCTTTACATCTCTAAGATGAGGGATCCTTATATAGATATTTGCAGGGGGTGAGTCAGCTTCTAGGATTTTGATTAGTGTCATTTCACTGATAGTTCTTGGTTCCACTTGGAGATTTCATGATCTCTTACTCATCCCTAGATGAGGCCTCTCTAATTTTTCTTTTTGAATAATGACCAATAGAGGCAATGACGTTGGCATTCTCCAAGAATATGTGGTGATTGGTTACTTCTCAATGTTGCGATATGTTGCATGAATCATCTCCTTTGGTAGTCTCCTCAATCATTTTTTTTATTTCAGCGTTAATGATTTCACCTATACGAGTAATACATCTAAGTCTGTAATTAATCCATAATAGGGTTAATTGAATTCACTTTTTGATGTTGGAATAGGAACAACTAGCATAAAGTAATTCTTGCTAGCCCTTGTCTAGAATCAAGTCCTACACATTGGAGACTCCATTAGGAATATTTGCATATTCAAGTACTCATTCCACCTATTAGGGTCTTAGGGTTTTGTGGTCTGTTAGCGCTTGGAATTCACCTAGGCTGAGATAGACAAACTCTCAAGGCTACATCAAACCATTTCACCTCGTAGCTAGCCCTACGAGGTATGAGAAGGCTCTCTCGGGTCAAAACTCGATGGATTTTGTCAATAGGATGAGTTGACCAATTAGGAACAAGGATTTTAGGCTAGTAAACTGATATAGGAAGGTTTGCTTGGGGTTTTTAATTAAATGACAGGGCTTTTCTGGGCTGCATGGGCAAAATCACAGCTTGAAACAGAGAAATATAATGACTACACAGATTATTAACTGAGGCAAGGTAGGCAAGCAATTTAACACCAAATCTAGATTTTAATGGGATGGAAAGACTGGTGAGGAGCTAAGGAGGGCAGACAATAACTCTGAATCCTCCTTAAACAGACAAAAACATCGAATGTGAGCAAATTTATAGGAGGAGCATACAATACTATGAATTCCTACCTAATCACTTCATTTGCTCAATCGGATATGATAATGAGGTAAATGAAACATAACAGTTCACATATGAGACAAAGGGAAAACCTATGCTAAATCAACATACCACATGAATCTCAGCAAACAGAGCTGTGAAATTCCATTAAATTCTCTGCCACAAACTGTACAAGTAAGCTCTGCTATGCCCCAGCAGCTCCCAGCACTCAGCACTCAGAAAAAATCTCTCTCTTTTTCTCT
The DNA here is from genome assembly GCA_000404065.3 of Pinus taeda. NCBI lineage: Eukaryota > Viridiplantae > Streptophyta > Pinopsida > Pinales > Pinaceae > Pinus > Pinus taeda. The sequence goes on from APFE030994028.1 coordinate 30,072, forward strand.
TCACTCTAACCCTTTAGATGATTATCTTTTTACATTAAATAAACTATGAGAAGCGTTAATTGCTTGATAAAAACAAGGAGCAGTTACATCAATAATAATAAAAAATAGGAAAACGCTGCTCTAAAAGGAATAGCGTTGTATTTGTTTGTTGATGACCACTGAATTAGTAGGACGCGTAGCTAGATTTCCTGAACTGCAGCTTGAAGACCCCAAAATAGATCAACCAATTCGATTTCTGTGCTGGGATAGTTATCTGTATTTAAATTTGGCTTTTGACTTTTATTCTCTCCCAAGATGTCACGGCAAGTGTCTGCTGAAGGCCGTTTCCATGCTGCCACATATTTCCCTGAGATGAATCGAATGCCTCAGATATTGCAACGACTGCCACGTTACATTTACCTGTAATTCATATGCAAACGGTTGATTTTCCTTGTCTTCATTCTTGTAACCTCCTTTGACACCAAATGCATTAACCATGCGACCCCTTGCAGAGTTTAGACGTTTCATGAAGGCTTTAGTACGAGCTGACATATCTTCACTGAATTCCTGAATCCCAATATGCAATCTTTTCCCCCCTTATGTAATGCTTGTAGTGCTTTGAACATACAGTAACCATACCAACAAAGGTGTGACACATCTATCTCTCTTTTCAAAACCTCTGGCTTTTCATGTTCAACATATTGAAGAATAAGACAGTCACAATCATGGTCCTTGACAACACCTTCGTACTTGATAATACAATGTTTACCACCAAATCTTTCCAACATCTTCAGCTCATTTGTCACATAATTGGTGGGTGTATTCTCAAGAGGACATTTTATTGCGAAAATTTTCCCGTCATGCTTCCTTCGAGCCTTGTACACAGTGCCATATCCACCTGAACCTTCTTCCTCCTCTACAGCAAACGACTCAAATACAGGAATTCGCTTAGGTTTCGAACCATTCATTTTAGAAGCTAGACCTGCACTATCAATTTCATCTTTGATATCAGCATGAGCCTTTCCAAACCTTTTGATCCTCTGTTTTGAAGTATTAATTTTGTCAACAATAGCACAAGCATTCCCAATATTAGGTTGGTCATCGACCTGACAAGTATCCACTTTCTTATCTGTTGATTCCACCTTCGATGTTGGAGAGCCATGTTTGCATCGTGCATCATCACACTTCTTGATATCCTGAAACGCTGAATTCTGCCGAGAATCAACACCAATACAAGAATCTGACATCTTAACTTGTATAGGAGATTTTCCTCTGGTTACCAGATTAATATCTGACGAAGAAATGCAGGCTTGCAAAGTGAGAGTATCTCCTGCTAATGTTACGTGATCATCTTTGAGCCCATTCTCTTCTGATTTAATTATTTGTGTACCATCCAGCTTTCCACTAGTCTGTACATATCTTCCTGTATGAGAACATGTCTCGAGATCCATCCTGCAGCTATTGGGATGAAGATTACATCCTTTCTCCATTAATCCCAATTGTTTGTTAGATAAATCTCCCTTCCTTCGCTTATATGCCAGGAAGGAATCATCTTTAACATTGCAATTCACCTCTTCATTTACAGGGAGTTGCATGGAGTTTGTTGAATTAAAAGAAATTTCTGTTTTGACAGCGTTAATTCCCATGTCAGTGTCAACTGCCCCTGCCTCAGACACGCCTATGTTATTTAAGTCATTTTTTTTCTACCAAAATGCCCCTTGCCTTGAGGCAAGAATCAACTGAAAGACAATCTGGAGCTAACAGGAGAGAGGCAGCCGATTGATTAGGCACCTTTTGTTTTGGACTTATTATTGAATTATCATCTCTCATAACAATCGATTCCAATGGTAATGACTTTGCTCCCTTGTTAATGTCTAGAGCAACACCATCCTCAGTCATAATGAAAAACATTCTCTACGCCGCAGAAATTGACCCATACAATCTGTTCAACATAGGTCTGTTGTGCACCATATCTATCACTTGTTTAAAAAAAAAACCTGGATGTAATAAGACCATTTCTGATGATTCCAAAAAGCAATTGCAATATCAGGAGGTGTCACTGAACAAAGAAATTGCATCCATTTCCTGTTGTTAAGTCAAGAACAACACAATTGATCCAGCCAAGATAAAGTAGATTCACATATTTCTGAAGTTGAACAGCTATAGCTAAATCAGTTGGTGAATGAATTTTGGTAAAATCAATGTCCAAATGATTACAAGCCTGTGCAAATATGCATCAGGTCATGAAAGCATCACATCCTGCTTCATGCTTTGCACAAGAATCCCCATCATCAAGACACAATTCAATTGAGAGAGACTTCAACTCGAGCATTACCTTATACCTTACAACACTGAGCATGTTGGTAGTAGATTTTTACTGTTCAAGGAAATACCCGGCTGATCAGTGGACGAGTTATCAACACCAATACTGCCAAATAATGACCCTCCTCGCATTTTGCAATCATGAGAGACATTGTTCAATCTGACTGTCATTTGTTCCCTTTTAAAGTCATCAGGCTTCAACCAGTGATTCATACTAAATTCCTTCAATGCATTACAAACACTAGAAGAAAGAAGAAAATGAATTGTTGGTAGCACTCCATGGACCTCTAGCTGATTCATTGCAAGCTCATATTGTAGAACACATCTGTCAACTGATATCTTAGCATCAAAAGCTTGTATGAAAGCGACATTAGATAATGTATTGGGAGTTTCGTGTTTCCCTTGAAGAGTAGAATTGCTCGTTCTTAAATTTTTGCGTTGAAACTCCTTCCCCAACTACTGAAACAAAATGCATTGATTTCATAGAAAAAACCTGTTCAATACCAACATTCGTGAGTTGCTTGATCGGGCCATCGAACATTATAACGCTTTTGAGATGCTTAGTTAAGCTGTCGGCTTGCTGTTTGTCAGATAGAAGCTCCAAACTCGCTATGAAGTCTTTTCTGACCAGGTTCACCTTTCAATGATAGAAGAGCATTCATCACAACCTCATAACACTGTTCTGGAAATCGACCTCTGTCTTTCTGCCTTTGTTACAGCTACATTAAAGTCACATTGATCCACTCTATTGAGAATACATGTACAATCAACAAATGAATGTACTCTCTGAAATTTAAAGTTTTGCTACAAGAATGGTCATCAAGGAAGAAGAGCGCTCAGTTCTGTGTGAACAATGGGTTAGTCTCTCCTCAAAATGTACTCAGAAAACATAATACAGGCCAGTTGCTTTAATATCAGTTCCCACACTTTTAGTGATATACCGTGAGAAATACTCCAAAAGATAGGTCAAAATAATGTCCATTTTCCACTTGGGTTCTGTCAATGCCTGAAGAAATGGACCAATCAACTCCTTGTTGTAAGATAATTCATTTATGACAACTTCCAAAACAGGTGTTCGGGATCTCCAGTGAGACTTCTCCAAATAGCTTTTTTTGCCTCCGATTGCTGATGATGTTGAATTGCGCTTGTGCAGGGATACGGGCTTGAAGTTTCTACTTCCTTTTGAAGTGCTGGAGCATAAATTACATAATTTAAAACAATACATTATGATTTCTTCTTCAAAACAGGGTTTTGAAGAAGAATCAATCTCTGAGATGAGACGGAGTCTAACATCGGCTCCATTTGGGATGGCAGCTGCAGCTTCCTGGAAGTGCCAAGAACCACAGAACTTTGGAAGAGCAGACCATGCCTCCACCATTGGGCGATGGAGTCATCATCAACACAACATAAAACTGAACTCAAACTGATTTGATCTCAAGACTGAAATGACTGAAAAACAACTTAACAATCTTCAAGCCAACTGAAACAAGATGTTGCCCTTATGGCTAGCTTATTTATTTACAAAACCTACTCTAATCTGCTGTATAAACAAGAGATCAGGTAATGCTAAAATGCCATATTAACCATTCAATTAAACATGACAATGAAGCCGCTAGAGCATGCTGCCACGAGGACACAAATGCAATTGGTGGCAGCCCTTCATGCACGTACTGACCCTGGTCACGGAAAAGACAGCCTGATTTGTCAATCAACCTGAAAAACATATCCATATATGCCGCAATAGGATCACGGAAGCCGGACTCTGTTGGCTGCCCCAACTCTGCAAGACATACTTCCAGCTGCACATTATCAATATAAACCTCTATAGGCAAGTCTGTTATTGTTTGTTGTGAAGGAGGAAGGATTTCCAAGAACACTTTAGGGTCTTGGAAATCATAAGAATGGATCTGCTCATCGAGATACTGAATCTCATTTTCAACTCTTTCAATAACTAACTCACCAAATCTAGTTTTGCCTTCAAGATGAAACTCAGGAGATTTCAAACATTCAAGGAAAATACTGAAAAATTCTTCATTAAGTTCAATATCTACTAACCACTCTCTAACTCCGTTTAGAGCTTCACGCGGGGTAGGGTCTGCCACATACCCTTCCATTGCATGAGTGAATCAACAGGCACTGGAATGTCTGGATCGAGTTGGAGCCACCAGGTGAATGATTCAGCCTGCATATGTATCTGACTGCTGTCCACCATCAGCATCAGATTTGCACCTTGATTGCATGTACCAGGACAAAACAATCAAGAAGTTGAATGTTCTCCCCAGTATGGTCGCCAATATGTTAGCGCTTGGAATTCACCTAGGCTGAGATAGACAAACTCTCAAGGCTACATCAAACCATTTCACCTCGTAGCTAGCCCTACGAGGTATGAGAAGGCTCTCTCGGGTCAAAACTCGATGGATTTTGTCAATAGGATGAGTTGACCAATTAGGAACAAGGATTTTTAGGCTAGTAAACTGATATAGGAAGGTTTGCTTGGGGTTTTTAATTAAATGACAGGGCTTTTCTGGGCTACATGGGCAAAATCACAGCTTGAAACAGAGAAATATAATGACTACACAGATTATTAACTGAGGCAAGGTAGGCAAGCAATTTAACACCAAATCTAGATTTTAATGGGATGGAAAGACTGGTGAGGAGCTAAGGAGGGCAGACAATAACTCTGAATCCTCCTTAAACAGACGAAAACATCGAATGTGAGCAAATTTATAGGAGGAGCATACAATACTATGAATTCCTACCTAATCACTTCATTTGCTCAATCAGATATGATAATGAGGTAAATGAAACATGACAGTCTAACATATAAGACAAAGGGAAAACCTATGCCAAATTAACATACCACATGAATCTCAGCAAACAGAGCTGTGAAATT
>APFE030994030.1:0-15419 GCA_000404065.3 Pinus taeda
TTTTTTTTTTTTTTTTTTTTTTTTTTGGGCAAATGCTAAACTATTTATATTAAGAAAATGAAAAAGATATATACAAGAGGTCGAAACCTCTGAGAGCGCGTGAACAACTCTCTATCAAGTTTTCCAAACCAAAATTTGTGTTTACAGGCTTTGACACAGTGCCTGTACGCACAATTACATTTCCAGTCTACAGATTTAGACATGATGACATGGAATTAACAAAATGCATAAACAGAAACTGACTAGACAAAGCCAAGATGCCTGTTAGGACACACGTCAAGCTTCCCGGACTGAGCACAGGTGGCGCACGTATCCAAAAACCAACAACAAGCTGAGCGTAGGTGGCATGCTGGACGCTACCCGGGCGGACACAGTTAACACATGTAACCAAAAGAGCAAGGACGGACTGAGCACAGGTGGGCATCGTAACAAAACCAAAAACCAAAAAACGCTGGAGAAGTACCTTACTCCTTCCCCTCCTCGGCAGCCGCCTGGACCTCATTTTCCTTCTGCTTTGCAGCTTGCTGCTCGGCCTCCCATTCCGCTTCCTCTCGTTCTGGATCAGGCACAAACTCGATTTCCATGTCAACTGGAATGTCCTCCAGTCTCAGAAATCCTGGAGGGAGAATGGGATACAAATGACCTCCGAAGAAGCGCTCAGGCTTCTTGTCATCATCAGGCATCTTCTTGGCTACCGCACTGGTAATTTCCATATCCATAAGGCTACAGATTTCACGAAGGGCTTCATTCTGCTCCTTTGACTGAAGGCCAATGCTTTCCTCTTCGAGCTTGCTCTGAGCGGAGGGTAGGTAGGAGCTTTCCTCCTGGCTTCCACTCTGAGAGGAATTGTTGGAGCTTGGCTCCTGCTCCTCACAAATCCCCTTTCCCTTTCCTTCTTCTCCATCTTCCTTCGAAAAAACCACTATAATCATTGCAGAAACAATTGGCTTGTTGGTGCGACGGAAGTATTTGAATCTTACCATCTGCACCGAGTTGCTGATATCCGAGTCGGATTCGTCAGAGCCCGGAGAGCTGCGCGAGGCATAAGCCAACGGGGATACCTTCTGCGGGCTATGAACGCCTCTGCCACCAGGGTTCCCCCTCTTACCAAGATTCCTACCCCTACTCGGCGAAGCATGACCTCTAAGAGGCATCCTGAACCTATAAAGCTGTAACTGGGTTTTCTTAGCTAGTCTTTCCGTGAAAAATTGTAACAGTGGGGGCCAAATCTCAAACTGCTTGCTGCCTCTGAAGCAATTCTGTTTCCCTGACCAGTAAGTGGGTTTGCCTCTAGGCTTACTCGCACTTACCCTCTTCTCCTCTGCCCACAAACCCCCATCATCTTGCAGAGCAGAATCGAAATCCCTGGCCTGTTCAGACAAGCCTGTCAAACTGAACTCTTCGTGCCTCAACATTCTGTTTGCTGCTATCTTAGTTCCTTGGTAACTCGGGCAGAGGAAATGGCATTGAATGCCCTTCAATGCGCGATTAATGGAATTCATTAAGCTCAGGACAAGTTGCCTTCGCGCCGAAGGCCCCTCGTGTTGATCACATGGCCAGCCTCTGTCAACGTGTCACCCGCATCCGGGTAATCCTTTGCTTCTATTTGCATGTCACTATTAAGGATTTCCTGGAAGGTTGCTCGTTCCGATTCTGAGACAATAACCTGTGGGGTTCCTTCCTAGTGCTCCTTACCTTGCTCTGCCCCTAGATTGGCCAGGAAGTCAGCAGCTTTGTTCCCTTCACGTCTGGTGTGCTTGAAAGAAGTGGCTTGGTTGTTCTAAAGCCAAGTCTGGAGAGATTCAAGTCTGGTAGCCATCCTCCAACTCCTACTGACCTTCTGGGCTGCAGAGCCTTGCTGAATTTTGGTAGCCATGTTAATTATGATTTGAGAATCTCCTTCCGCTATGAGGGGGAAGAAACTCTGATGTTGAGCAATTTGGAGTCCTTGCCATAGTCCTTCCAACTCTGCTGCGTTGTTAGTGTTCCATCCTATGGATCCAAAGTAAACTTTAAGAGGGATTCCCTGAGAGTTTCTTATAACGCCTCCATATCCTGTGATGCCTGGATTGCCTTTGGATGCTCCGTTGAAGTTGAGAATATAAGTATTTTTAGGGGGAGGAGTCCAGTTGGTGAGCGTTTTTTTTCCCTTCGTGACAGAGGTAACTTGAGCTGAATTGGGAGGAGTGATTTGGAATTGCCAATTGTTCCATATTGCCTGCTCCTGATTGCTGGAAGGAAAATCCTCCTGGGACCAGCCTTTGATTGATAGAGTTTCCTGAAGGTTCTGCTTGATGATGATCCAAACTTGCTCCAGATCCATAGTCTGATCTTTAAACACTCTCCGATTTCTTTCTTTCCAGATGTTCCACATTACTGTACCTGGAATGATTTGCCAGAGAGTATTGAGTATATTACACTGATAGGGCTGCTGTGGCCAAGATCGGAGTGTGTTGTTTATGTCACCCCGGACTCTTACTTCCTTCTGGAAACGAAAAGAAACTTTCTCCCATATCCTACGACTGAGGGGACATAGGTGCATAAGATGTGCTGCTGATTCCTCCTCAATTTTGCAATTAAGGCATATTGAAGGTCCTGCAAATTTCCTCTTTCTGAGATTGTCCCAGGTAAGAGTTCTGTTGTGCGACAGCAGCCAAAGAAATGTGGAGATCTTCGGCCATATGGGAGGTTGCCAAATTCGCTCCCATATTTTATCTTTGATGTAATTTCCTTTTATGATAATGTGGTAGGCTTCTGTGGATGTGAAAGTCCCTTTCTCTGCATAACCCCATCTTAGTGAGTCTGGGCCGTCCTCCTTAATTATTTTCCTCTTTTTTAGCTCCGCTGCTAAAGCTGTTTGAACCTCCGCTGGGCCATGGGGTAAGATAGCGCTGGCTTCCTTCCATTCACGATGATCTGAGGTGTTATTAGTTGTCCAGAATTGATTGATCTTTCCCTGTTGTATGAGATCCTGATTGGGAATGTCTTGAATGATGTTGTTTATGCTGGGTAATTGTTGCCATGAGTCTGTCCAGAAGCGTGCAATACATCCATTCTTGACTTCCCAAAAGCTATGCTTTTGTATGAGGTCCCTGTTGAGAATTGCTGAGTTCCAAATGGCTGAACCTTTGCTGATTTCTGTCATTCTTACGCGCTCCTCCAGAGGCAGATTGTTGGCGTATTTCGCTGTCCATATTTGTGCCCATTGGGTATCTGGATATGTTAGCCATTTCCACCATATTTTTGCGCCCATGATCATATTACTATGTTCAGGATCCCGTAGGCCAATTCCTCCTCCAATTTTTGGGAGGCATGCTTTCTCCCACTTGACCAGCGCCCATTTCCTGTTTGGACCAGAGCAGCCCCATAGGAAGTTTCTCTGTAATTTTTTAATAGCTTTGAGGACCCATTTTGGAGCTGCCAGTATGGAAAATAGGTATAGCGGCATTGATTGCAGGACGACTTTAATTAGAACCATCCGACTGGCCATATTTAGGGATCTATGAGTCCAAAGAGATAGTTTGGCTTCTAATTTTTCCAGAAGGGAGGTCCAGGAAGAATGCTTCCTGGCATAATCGAAGAGAGGTGCGCCGAGGTATTTGGAAGGCAGAGATGCAATTGAAAAACCGAGAATACGGGCAATGGCCCGCTGGGTGGTTGGATGGGTATTGAAGAAAAAGATCTGGGATTTGACTTTGTTTATGAGGGTTCCCGAAGCTTTAGAGAAGAGAAGGAGCAGTGAATTTAGAGCGCGGGCTTCTTGGACCGAGGAGTAGCCAAAAATCATGTTGTCGTCAACAAATTGCTAGTGTGAGACTGTGGGGGCTTGGTGGAGGGTGATGCCTTTAAGATCTTGGGATTGAATGGCATTTTTAATACATCTGCCAAGGCCTTCCGCCATTATAATGAATAGGAAAGGCGAGAGGGGGTCCCCTTGTCTGATACCTCTTGAGGAGCGGAAGGTTGAGGTCGGAATGCCATTTATGAGGATTGAGAAGAAAGCAAACGATATTAGGCTACTGACCCATCGGATCCAAGCATTATCAAAACCAAAAGCCTTTAAAACCTTTTGCATGTATTCCCAGCTTATGCTATCAAAAGCTTTTGAGAGGTCGATTTTGAGAAGCATACCTGGTTTTTTTGATTGCTTGAGGGAATGGATGATCTCATGAGTGAGAATTATCTCGTCCGTAATTTGACGTCCTTCCACATAGCCAGACTGTTCTGGAGAGATGATGAGAGGAAGCACTGGTTTTAATCGTAACGCCACCACCTTCGATACAATCTTGTAGATGATGTTACATAGGGCTATTGGTCTGTACTTATCAGGCTTGTTGGACTCCTCCGATTTAGGGATTAAGGCGATGAAAGTTGCATTCAGTCCTGGGTACATCCATCGCATGTTGCGGGATTCTTCTACCACTTGCCATACTTCCCATTTAATTAGTTCCCAGAAGTAATGAAAGAAGTTTGATGTAAATCCATCAGGGCCTGGAGCTTTACCTGCTTTGAGGGAGTTGGCTGTTGTTTCCACTTCCTGAAGGCTGATCGGCTTGAGTAGTAGGGTGTTTTTCTCCTCTGTTATGAGACGCGGGATGTGCCTCGTGATGCTTTCTATGGCTTCTGCTCTATTTGTGTTTGGCTCCTTACTCATTTCCTTGAAGTATTGTATAAATTCTTGTTCAATCTCTTCCTAGGTTTCCACTTTTTCTCCCTGAGCATTGATGATTTGTGATATATGATTTCTCATTCTCCTTTGGACAGTCGATTTGTGGAAGAACTTGGTGTTTTTCTCTCCTTCCTTGAGCCATCTGATTCTTGATTTTTGTCGCCATAATACCTCCTCCTGTTTCTCCCTTTCTAGAAGTTTGCTTTCCATATCTTGTTCTTTTTGTGCCAGTTCTTCTGAGCATCCCTCTGAAATGATTTGTTGTTGCGTCTTTTTTATTCCTTGTATAATCAGCTCTTTCTCTTTTAAAATATGGCCAAATGTATTTGTGTTCCATCGTTTGATTTCAGCTTTGAGCATCTTCAGCTTTTTTTGGAATCTTGCCATTTTTGTAGGCGCAATTGGGTTGCTATTTTGCCATGCCTTCTGAATGAAATCCTTAAATTCTGGGTGAGAGAACCAGAATGCTTCAAATCTAAATGGTCTTTTGATGCTATTTCCTGGCCGATTCCAATGCAATTCTATTGGCCAGTGGTCAGATCCAGAGAATGGAATGATGTGCGCAGTAAACTCTCCTCCAAGATGGACGGCGTTGTCGGATAAGAGAAATTTGTCCAGACGGGATGCAATTTGTAGAGGGGAAACGCGCTTGTTCGTCCAGGTGAATAGGCCATTAGCTGTGGGAATATCGATCAGCCAGTTATTTTGAATGAAGTCTTTGAGTAAGGTGCCATCTTTGTTGATCCTGCATCTGCCTCCTTTTTTTTCTTCTGTTGTGGCTATCATGTTGAAATCGCCACCCAGAATCCAAAGCGGATGTTGCCTGTCAAAATTGAGCTGAGATATGTTTTCTAGGATTGCTGCTTTCTGGGGACCTTCTTGAGGGAAGTAAACATTAGTTATGTGGCCATGGATGTTTGTGCCCATGATATGAAAATCTGCTTGTATGAAATTTTTGTTTGCATGTGTATTATTTAGTTGTATTTTCCCTGCATCCCAGAGGATTGCCAATCCTCCAGAGGCTCCTTGTGCATCTACAGTTGTGACTTGTCCTCCTGGCCAAGCTGTGGCTGTGATTCTTTCCAAGATTATCGAGTTGCATTTTGTTTCCTGTAGGAACAAGATGGTTGGTTTGTCTTCCATGATCAAATTTTTGAGGAGTTTTCCTTTCCTGGGGCTATTCATCCCTCTAATATTCTAGGAGATTAACTTCATTGAGAAGTTTTGGGGTTGGTGTTGAAATATTTGGTGAGTTTGGCATATCTGCCTGACTCCACCAAAACTTCTCCAATCTTGATTGTTCTTTCTAGAGCTGTCTTTCTGCCTCTCTTTTTGCTGTCTTTGTATATAAATTTACCATCCCATTGGCTGCCTATATGGATTCCAAGTGAATATTTCTTTTGAGCCTTTTTCAGAATTTCTACTAGATTGTCAACTTGTGTTTCGGGGATTTTATCGAAGTTACCTGTTTTGCATGCTAGTTCTAATCCGAGAAGGTCAAGTTCCCCAACGTCGATTGTTTCACTATCGTCTTCCATGAACTGTGCCTCCTGCGTGTTGCCTTCTGCTTCCTTTCCCTTATCCTTTGTGTGGGATGGGTTATCTATCTCCATATCCGGGTTGGACCAGGTCTCTGTAACTGCTTTTCTTTTCCGCCTTCTTGGTTCTTCATTGATGCTTCTGGCTTGTTGGGTTTGAAGGTTTTTGAGTTTGATCCGAGCATTTCCGGTTGATCTTCTTACGCTAACGTCTCAAAACTGTTGCTTGTTGACGGTTGAGATTTCGCTTCCGTCTCTGTCTTCCCTTTTGGAGTGGCTGGAGTCTTTTTGTGTCCCCGTCTTCTGTTTGTTACTTTGGTGAACCCATCCTGGGTTTGTGGATCTTGTTTACTTGGAGCATCAGGCTTGATATTTAGTGGGCAGTCTCTGAAGAGATGTCCCAGAGTATGACATCGCCTGCAGTGAAACGGGACGTGATCATAGTCTAGAACCTGGATCCAATCATGGTCTTCATGAAATAAGCGTATTGTGTCTGGAAGAGGCTATTTCAGGTCCATATAGACACAGATTCTGGCATAAGAGGCATAAGTGGTGTATCGCACAGCCTTTGTTTCTTCAGCCACTTTGACGAAGTCACCCAACGTTGATCCAAGGGCTTTTAATGAATCTTCCCCCCAATACTCCCACGGGAGTGAGTATAAGCAAATCCAGACTAGGGCATAACTTAGATCTTCCGTATCTGGGTTGAATCTAGCTTTCCATTCTCTAAGGAATAGCCCTGCCGAGTTGAAGAAGTAAGGCCCGCCTTCAAATACTCTGTTTCTATCTTCAAGACAGTTGAAGATGGCTGTAAAAAAGCCTTTTGGCCCTATTAAGAGGGTGATTTCGCCCTTGGGTTTCCCTGTTCTGTTTATCCAGTTTCTTAGAGCCCTTTCTGTGGGCCAAAGTCCCATAAATTTGCATATGAGGGCATGGTCTTGCATAAACTGTATACAGGCATTGATACGATGGCTTGGTAATTCTACTTCTGGCCTGTGAGCTGCCACAGGTTTACAGGTAGAGGATCTTACCTTATTGGCTGCATTGCTGTTGTTATTCGTAGTTTCCTTTGCTGTCGTGTTGTGGGCTGAGACGTCATCAGTGGTGACCTCCGGTCCTTGCTGGTTTCTGCCGCCATGCGGCTCTTTGTTGCCCTCCCCCAGCAGGGAGTCCATTGGTATGTTACGCCCAGACTCCGTCCGAGCAGAACGCTGCCACTGTCAGGTCAGTGCGACACAGAACAGTGCAGCCTGCCGCCACAGGTCTGTGCAAACCCTAGCAGCTTTCCGTAGCCATTATCGCCTTGCTCCCGTTCGCCTCCGATGCTCTGAACATAAGGGATGAGTTATTGTTATGCAAAAAAAAAAGTTGATACTAAAATATTAATTAATAGGGATGTTCAAATATTTTATTCAAATTAAGCATTCAATAATGGAGGAATTACACAACTAACTCATACTCAGACTGCAAAAGTAAAAATATAAGAATTTATTTATATTCAAATTATTTCTCTCTCTAAAGTTGATATAAATTTATGTAAATTAATGTGAAAATTGAAATATTACTGCAAAAGTAAAATATAAGAAAAGTTTTACATTCAATTTCTTTATCTAGTATATAAAATTGACACTGTTTTTTTTTTTAATAAATTCTATATCTATCATGGATTGAATTCTACATCTCTTTCATAGTAGGCTCTAATATCAAATATGTGGTATAATCTCCATACGAAATAATGAAACAATTATTAATCTCCCTAGTTAAAAATAAAAAATATTTATAAATAAAATTAGAGTTTTTTTACTATGAAATATTTCTCTAACATATAAAATGGATATAATTATGTTATTTAATGGATATTAAATTTATTTACAATTAAAATGAATTTTTTTAATTGATATTTTATTCAATAAAGTTTTGTTTTAATTTAATTTAATTTTTAATAAGTTATTATTATTCATTGACCTTAATTTTTTAATTGAATATTATATCAATATTTTTTTATTATTAATTTTTTTTAATATATATTAATTATTTTAATATATTAAATTAGTTCATCATTATTATTTTCTCGTAATTATATTGTTAAAAATGCATCGCATCCAATAAAATAATTTTGATAATTTAATTTTCTATCAACATACTCCAATACATCGATCTAAATCTTGATAACGGGATAATGTCAATGACAGAAGACTCTTATTATACAGATATTTACACCTACATCCTTTTTGAGAATTTATTATAGTTATGGAAATTTATGGGTGTACAAAATGTGCCTAAAACCCCTAACCTATTGTACAAATAGAGAATTATAATTTATTAGAATTATATAGTAATTTTGGGATTAGTGAGGATTCACATCACTAAGTGTGATGGTAGAAATGTTGCATGATTTTTTTCCTTGGCATGGCTTTGTATCGCGTCTATTAAATTTAAATAAAAAAATAGAATATATTTATTATTAAATTATATTAATTGAATTATATAACAATAATGTAATGGTATGGATAAATTATATATATAATGATTATTATTAATATTTATTAAGATTAAGGTTTATTAGATTTTAAAAAAGTAAGAGATTAAGTGAGAATTTTTAACATTTTATTTTTATGATCGAAAAAAAGGGAGGGAAGTGTTCTTAAATCCCCGTAGTTTTACTCACTTCACAAGTCAAGAAGATTGGTAATATGGCAGAGATTATGAAAATTAGAATGTATATGAATAAGAGTTGGGCAATCCAAAAGAATGTGATTTTCATCTTCAACCCTCTTAGTATCGTAAAGGTGACAAAATCTTTTGTCCTAAGGTGTTTTGGAAATATACTAACACCCAGTTTCACTTTGGAGCTCGTGAGAATTAGTTCTTACTTTGACAATGTTCATTTTCTTCTTAGCACTCGTCAAGATAGAAAGATAATTTTGTTTTTCAAGATTGGGATTGATCACCTCCTTATAATACCTTAGCTTATTCCCCCCTCTAAGTCCTAATTGTCCCACAACTTGTCCTTAAATTTGGAAGTAATATTGTTTTTAATATTATTTTAATTCTCTTATGTGATTTCTACTGAAAGACTTTGCTTAATTATCCTTATTCTTGAAGACGATCTCCTCTTTTTGTTGAAGAAATAGAGTGCAATGGATACAAGGACTTTTTTTGAACTATGGTAATTACTTTGAATATAATTTATAGTTCTTTTATGTTCATCAAACAATCACACTTCAAGGCACGATGACATCTAGGGTTACTACCTTTTTTTTATTCTCCTTCCCACCACCACCATAAGACAGGTTTTTCTTGGCTCCTCTGTGATGGGACATGGAGCGGATTCAAAACTTCTGACTCTAAAAAGTGAGTGGTCAATATTTTAATTTTGGATGCAGCTCCTACAATCAGTGCCTTCTTGCATGAAATTGTTCCTCTCTCCTCAAAAGACAATGAATGTGAAGGGCTCTTCCCAGTAGATGCCCCTGTAGCTCAAAGTTGCTCCAAATTTGGTCATGAACGCAATTATTTCATACAGTAATAAACAATTAACCACTCTGGTGGCCATATCATGTTGATTTTGTTATGGGAGTATTGTCGTTGCAACAATAACCCTCATAACCCTCCAAACTGTTTGCCTAATTAATTTTTAGAGCCTACGTGAACTAACATTTCAAGTTCTTTTGCATTGTCTTGTCATGTGTTCATGTTTTCTAAGTGTTTATCATCCTTGTATTACTCTTAAGTATCGTTCCTTCTCTTGAGTCAATTTTTACTAAGTTTCGTCACTCTATCTTTGGAAACACTTAAGTTATCTCATTGGGGTAGAAAGCATTACATTTCTTTGACATAGTGGCTAGTTTTCCTCTGTAAGACATGCACACACACAAAAGCAAGAAAATACTGGCCTTTACTCTTATAAAAGTTCACTTTCTTTACTCACCAGTCACAAAAGCCACTGTTGTAGAAAAGTGTGCCCCCCCCCCACAATGCAAAAGTGCACTTCTGATTCTTAAGAGAGTACGCTTCCTTCAAATAGTGGAGCGCAGTCCAAGTCTTCAAGGAGATCACACTCCTTGTTTTCAACAGTTGCACCCTAGCTAGGTGCACTCTTTCAACTCAATGATTGCACCCTTATGGTCCCAGTAGATTGCACTCCATCTTGTCAAGGACTGCGCCTTCCTTCCTTTGCATGCATGCAATTTCCTTGTTTACATGGTGAGCACACTCCTAGAAAATAGGAGACCACTTCACTTCAACTACTCAACTAACTCATCATTTGAATTAAAAATTTTGATTTTGTGTTTTAAAGATTTATAAAGGTGACACAATAGGAGAAAGGAAACCTTACTTTGTCCAATTTTTTACAAGAAAACAAAGGGGAATTGCAACTATACATTTGCATTTGCACTTTCCTTAGGATTGTGAAGGTGCATTCTTTTGCCTTCCCACAATCACCATGTAGACCAAGCTTAATGACAATTCCATCTTTCATCATGGAGGCCATTTTGTGTATCTTCCTCTTTTTTGTTATGATGCTTAATTTCCATTTTTGAAACCTTTGATAAATTAATAACACTGTTATCTATAGCCTCACTCAATATTGTATGCATAAACTTCTTTACCCACATGATTCTTATTAAGATTTAGGGTACTCACTGCCACCAACTGCTCATATATGTGGCATTTTTTGCATTTGAATGAGATACTCATTATCCAACATTTGCATGTGTGTGATAGGGCCTAAATGTATTAGCATCTCCTTTGTTAGCTCCTCATGAAGGTCCAACCCTACAACTATTCTACTACATTTCACAAACCCCTTCTCCTTATAGCTCATATTTGCTTCCATAAAGGAGCCAATGGAATTCTGAATTTCTTGAAGTACGTTAGGTGACCACAATAATGACCTAGCAAGTTAACCACATCTGACATGAGATAATATTTCTCTAACTTCACATTATAGAAAAGAGTCCATTTGTAATGGATTAGAAGAGTTTTCCTATATTTAGCTTTGCATTAGTAGCTTCTCCATATGCATTTAAGATCGAAGAAAAATGATCATCCACCGTTAGACTAATATATGAAAATGTGGTCAATAGTAGATGCATGACAACCAATTTAGTGTCGATGACTCCTTTGTGATTTTTTCACTCAATTTTTTGATGCCCTCCACACAAAACTTCCTTTTTATTCATGTGCATGCATGTTTCTTAAACACATCTTGCAACCCCAACAAGCTTCATAAAAAAGATCATTGACCTAACCACAAGATTTTTCCCTTCCCTTATTTCTAGATGTGCATTTGAGAATTAACGCTTAATTGTATTAAAAAAAACTTATCATGAGTAGAACATTGATGTGAGCCACCATTATTGAGGCCATTTCATTGATCATTCCTTACCATTCAATTTGGACCGTGATTATGGAATAAAGGATATCAATTGCCTCACTTGATAGATCGGTCCATTAGGAAAGATTTGGGCCTCTATTATTGGGTCCTTAAATAATCATTGAGTCATCACCGCCACAAAACTTCATGTCACAAACAGGTTTTAAACCTTAGTGTCATTTGTTGTATATCCTCTTATTGATTTAGATATCTAGCTGAGAATGGCAAGTTACTCTAGGTCATTCAATTAGAGACTAGATGAGATCACAGGTTTTAAACCTTAGTTTCATTTGTTGTATATCCTCTTATTGATTTAGATATCTAGCCGAGAATGGCAAGTTACTCTAGGTCATTCA
Organism: Pinus taeda; assembly: GCA_000404065.3. Classification (NCBI taxonomy): domain Eukaryota; kingdom Viridiplantae; phylum Streptophyta; class Pinopsida; order Pinales; family Pinaceae; genus Pinus; species Pinus taeda. Next base: position 11,944 of record APFE030994030.1, read on the forward strand.
ATTAGAGACTAGATGAGATCACAGGGGGATGAATTCGAGTTGTTTGTAAAACTATCTAACCTAGACTAAATTTCTAAGAGTATGTGTTGGAACTCAATGTTCTATCTCTTGTACTAACACTTCAATGTTGACAACCTTAAAAATCCTAGATAAAGGCCATTTCTCCCTATGAATCAGGGCCCACATGAATGCTTGTATTCATTATCCTCCATCTACAAATGCTTATGTTCATTGTTCTAAAAAAACATCTCGGGAAAATCTTAGGCACTATATACTTTATGTCTGATAGAGATTTTGGTTCCCAACATTTTGTGTACCTAAATATTCAACTCGGTATTGTTAAATTGGCCACACCATCTTGAACCTATCAACTCCCATTGATGTGCATGAGATATCTAACTAGGTCTTAAAGAAATTTCCCATGGATTTTTGGGTCTCACATTCCTTGTCCTTGTTTTCTACTTTAGAGGAGAGTGTCATTTTAAGTAGTGATACCAAGAATCCCTCCGTACCCATTTGTTTGATATAACTTTGCAATTTGAAGATTTTTCTGAGTTAGAAAAGGGCCATCTTTTTGGAACTTATGGGACTGGTATCTTCATTTTTGGTGTGTATTTTTCATAGATGGTTCTACCTACAATCGGGTTTCTCTAATATCTTCAAAGATGGTTGTCCCTCTTCCAATTCTTATATTTTTTTTCTTATTCCTTTGAAAATTAGTTCACCCTATAGGGAGTATCCTGAGTTATAGAAAACATTATGATTGCTTATCCATAAATCAAACATAAACCAATCCTACTTCCTGAATTTCTACATCTTTGATATTGCAAGTTGTCTATGATAATCTTGTGTGATATAGCATAGGTTAAAAAATGTGATATGTTATATGATTCCATGCACAAATTGTAAATTATTATTTGACAAGTGAAAAGAAATAGTACCATTTTCTGACAACAACCTACAGTGATATACCTTAATCAAATCTTGTTAAGTGAGTTTTTATTGTTCTCCTCCAAAAACTAGTTGTTCACCTCCAAGCACATTAGAATGAAATATCTAAAGCTGAATAAAATCTTTATTACATTTAGTCCATCAATTAAATACCAAGTATCACTAATACCATGTGCTTTAAACCAACGATATAAACTTAAACAGAAAATTACAAGCAAATCCAAGTCATTCGTTTCTTGCCATTTTACTAAATGTAGGTATCAAATTTGAAGTTGGCATTGACTAATATTTATATGTTTTTCACTTTAAATTTGTCACACCAAGACCAAATTACTCCAATTACATATATAATACTCTGAATACTAAAATTGTAACAAATTTAAGAGAGATCTGGGCCAATGTGTTCTTGTCATGCTACAAAGATAAAATGTAGATATCAATTTGAAGTTGGCATTTCACTAATTTTTATATGAGTTTCATATTAAATTTGCCACAATGCATTAAATTACTCCAATTACATAATATAAATAGATCATGTTAGTGAAATTGTAAAAATTTAAGAGAAGATCTGAGACATTGTGTTCTTGTTATCCTCATGAACATAAGGTCAAGACAAAATGTAGCATTGACATATATCTACAAACATTTGGATAGGATGCTGAAATTTGCATTAAATTCAATAAATAAGGATTGAATAACTCAAGAGATAAGACTCTAAATTATAGCTATTTATGGATCAACATAATGGATTTATATATAATATATTTCAATCTATGAAGTTCATTGTTTAAGATATTCTCACCCTTCCGTACTATAAAAACCTCAGTTGTTTGTTTAGTCTCTTTTAAAAGGTTATAAGAAATAAAATATGTACTTGTTTGTTTACTCTTTTTCAAAAAACTACAATAGATTTTGGTATTATCAATAGGCATAAATAAAATTAATAGGACATTATTTGATCCCAAACCCAGAATCAATTTATGATAATATGGTAGAAATGTTATAATGTAATGTTTAACATTTTGACTAAATCAAATTACATAAAAATAAAATTTCATATTAAATTTGTCACAACAGCATTAAATTACTCCAATTACATAATATAAATAGATCATATTAATGAAATTGTAAAAATTAAAGAGAAGATCAGAGACATTGTGTTCTTGTCATCCCGTGAACATAAGGCCAAGACAAAATGTAGCATTGACATATATCTACAAACATTTGAATAGGATGCTGAAATTTGCAATAAATTCAATAAATAATTATTAATTTTTCTGAATTTAAATTTAAATTTAAAATTTATAATATATTTTACTCCAATTACATAATATAAATAGATCATATTAATGAAATTGTAAAAATTAAAGAGAAGATCAGAGACATTGTGTTCTTGTCATCCCGTGAACATAAGGCCAAGACAAAATGTAGCATTGACATATATCTACAAACATTTGAATAGGATGCTGAAATTTGCAATAAATTCAATAAATAATTATTAATTTTTCTGAATTTAAATTTAAATTTAAAATTTATAATATATTTTACACTGTTTTAAAATATATTTATTTTTGTTTTATTTAAATGTAAATTTCAATATTCCAATAGGGAAAATGATTATTACTTTTTATTTATGTTTAAATTTTAACTTTACAATATTGAAATAATAATAAAAGTTAAATAAATACTCTAACAAATTCCTAAATATTAAATACATGACAAAATTCAAAGCCTCAATTTCCAAAATATTCATAAATCTATAATCCATAGACACTTGAGATAATCTTCACAGGATTTGGGTGTTTGAACTTATGGATTTTGTTCTTTGTCACAAAGATTTAAACGCCCGCAAAATAGACGTCCACTAAGCAAGGATTTAAACACCAAATTTAAACCCTTAGTTTTTAAATCCTTAGTGGCTATAAAAACAATATAGTTGTTTTGTTCTATGGTAAGAGTCTTTTATGTTCTAAAATAATAGATTCAACTGCCATTCAATGAATCAACCAAAACTCGGGCTTTATTATTTTTGCAGACAAACAAGCACATTCTACAGAAATAGAAATAGTAACTCAGAGAATAAAACTTTGAAAATGGTCTTTTGTTCTAATTCTCTTTTCAAATCACTTCATGTAAAAATAACAAAGTTACTTTCAAAATGGTTAATGAATTTAAAAGAAATATTTATTTGAAAATTTTGATGAAATTTGTAAGGGTGGATATCATTTTGGGATTCAATTGCGTTAACTAAGTCATTCATCTATGACTATTTTCATGAGAGATAGTCGTAACTGACTATTTTTTCATGATTGTTTTGAGTAGTCCACTTAACACTCATGATTGTTTTGAGTAGTCACTTAGCACTTTCCATTTTTCATGATTGTTTTGAGTAGTCCACTTAACACTCATGATTGTTTTGAGTAGTCACTTAGCACTTTCCATGAGAGGTAGTCGTAACTGACTAATTTCTCATGATTGTTTTGAGTAGTCCACTTAGCACTTTCCATGAGAGGTAGTCGTAACTG
>APFE030994031.1:0-28520 GCA_000404065.3 Pinus taeda
AGAATCTTGGCTAATTGATATGGGGAAATATTTGTAGATTTATGAATACAGAGATAAACTGAAGGCGCTATTAGTAGTTTATCAGTTAAAAGGCAAGACCACCTTGTCGTGGGAATGCATAAAAATAGTGAGAATCAATGAAGAGGAAGTCACCTAGCAAGAGTTCCATAACAATTTCAAAGACAAATATTTAACTTAATGATATTATGATGAAAAAAGAAAGGGAATTTGAAGAGTTAAGATTGGGAACCTTAACCATGGATGAGTACATGACATGATTCACCTCCTTGCTATGTTATGTGCCTTACATGTAATAAAAGAAGGCCAAAATTCAGTGCTTCATGAGCAACTTACGCAACCTTGTGAAGGAGAAATTAGAATTTGACTACCCCAAGACAATGGATGATGTTGTGCACAAAGCTCCCATCTCCTACGAGCAAATGAAATAGAAGAATGAAGGACCAAAAGGGAGTTTAAATAGGAAACGTAAAAGTATGGTTCCAAATAAACACTCAAGATTTGTTGATGGCAGAAATGTACAACAAAAACCCCTAAGGAGATTTCCAACTAGAAATGAGCCTAAGGCTACTTATTCGGAAAACAAACAGTCAGAAGGAGTTACTAAATCGGTTAATGACCAACAATCAAAATGCTGCTACAATGTTGGGTATGCTGAGAACCTCACTGTTACAAGAATTTTCCTCATAAGGAAATAATAGAACAACTATCAAATATGAAAGAAGCATCCATTGTTGGGGATGTGGCAAGGAGTATGCCGAGAATTAATGTTGCCTTGGATGATCATGAGGCAGAATTTCTGGCCACCACGATTGAATGTGAAGGTATATTTCTAAGCAACCTGTCTCCTTTTCATTTGACCTAGATACTACCTTAAGCTATGTTAGTCCTAAGGCAGTAGATAAATGTCAACTTCAGAGCACTATGTTTTTGAAACCATAGCTATTTCAGCTAGCCACAGGGACAAAAGGAAGGGTAAGCACAAAAGCAAAACTTTGTCCCATAATGATTTTAGGACAAAGTATTTAGATGGACCTTAATATACTTCCGTTGGGTTATTATGATGTATTAATCGGGATGGATTGGCTGGAAAGGTGTTGGTCCCCAGTACATTTCAAGAAGAAAACTATCAATTTTATTGTTGAATCAGGTCAGGGGAAGGAGCTGCAAGGAATTAAAACCAACACCAATTTACATCCCATTATTACTAGCAAGCTAGTAAACTGTATTAGAAAGGGTTGTCAAATATATGATGTTCAGGTGGGATTCAAGAAGACTAAAAATAAAATGGCCTCCCTAGAAATATTCATGTTATTCATGAATTTGTTGATGTATTCCCGAAATCTATTCTACGTTTACCACCAAAGCGTGATATTTATTTCACCATTGAGTTAATTTTGGGTACGCCCCCTATATCTAGAGCCCCTTATCACATGAGCATACCTGAGTTAATAGAACTCGAAATGTAGCTTCAATAGGTTTTACATAAAAGTTATATCCATTCGAGTGTATCGCCTTGGAGAGCCCCCGTATTATTTGTACAAAAGAAGGATGGGACCCTGAGATTATGGATTGATTATCGACAACTAAACAAACTCACCATTAAGAATAAGTATCATTTGCCACATATCGATGATCTATTTGATTAGGTGAAAGGAGCTAAGGTATTATGGAAAATTGATTTAAGATCTGGTTACCATCATAAGAATAAAATAAGAAGACATCTACAAGACAACATTCCATACTTGATATGGTCATTACAAGTTCATGGTATTGTTGTTTGGCCTCACAAATGCACCAACCACATTTATGAGTCTCATGCATGGTATTTTCTAGCCCTACCATGATAAATTTGTGCTGATTTTCATTGATGATATTTTAATATACTCTAAGAATCAAGAGGAGCAGAAAGAACATCTAAAAATAGTATTGTAAAAACTAAGGGAAAATTAGTTTTATGACAGATCCAGCAAGTGTGATTTCTTTAAAGATTGGATTCAATACTTTGGTCATGCTATATCAACAGACAGTATTGTTGTATACTTGAAAAATATCCAAACAGTCATGGAATGTATAGCCCCGAATAATGTCACTCATATCATATCATTCTTGGGATTAGATGATACTACTATAGACTCATTGACAGATTTTCAAAAATCTCCTTTCCAGTGACCTCCTTACAGAAAAAGGGGTGTTCTTTCAAATGGACAATCGAATATTAGAAAAGTTTTGAAATGTTAAAGCACCTACTCACTACCACACCAATGTTAAAAATAGCAGATCTGGAAAATCATTTCGTTGTTTGCACAGATGCAAGAGAGGAAAGTGTTGGTGGGGTGCTTACACAAGAAGGAAAGGTGATTGATTATGAATCTCAAAATTTGAAGGAGTATGAACAATGATATTCCACTTATGACCTTGAATTGATAGTAGTAGTGCATGCACATAATATGTGGTGACACTAGCTACGGGGGAAGAAATTTCTGCTGCTAGCAGATCATAATAGCCTCACAGACTTCTTCAACTAGTCTAGCTTAAATGCTCGACATGCCAGATGGAAAGCATTCCGAAGTGAATTCGATTTCCAAATGAAACACCTAAAAGGGAAGGAAAACCATGTGGACTACGCATTAAGCAGGAAGGTACATTGTATCTATGAGATCCAAATGAGCCAAGTAAGTTCAGATATTCTAGAAATCATAAAGGAAGCATCTAATAGAGATTGAGAATATAAATTCCCTTCAAAACAGAGAAAATAAGCCCTGCTGAAAAACGAAAATCAGAATTTGAAATAAATTCTGATAACATCCTTACTTTTAGGAATATAATTTACATTCCTAACCAAAATTTAGTTAAATAATTAACATTGGATGAGTTTCATAGGAAGCCTTGCAGTGGCTACCCAAGTTACCAAAAAATGTTTTCAACCATCAAGAAATGGTACTTTTGCCCCATATTGAGGAAGGATGTTACAAAATATTTGTCCAAATGTCTGGAGTGTCAGCTAGTGAAGGTAGAACACCAACATCCCTCTAGGTTGTTACAACCATCACCCATTTTGGAATGGAAATTGGAGACCATATCACTAGATTTCATCGCTGGCTTACCTCGTACAAGGAAGCAACATCACTCGATTATGGTAGTAGTAGACAAATTGAGTAAAATAGCTCACTTCATACCTATGAAATCCACGTACAAAACCATGGAAATCACAAATATATTTATGAAGGAGATTTTTTGATTACATGGAATACCCAAGGTGGTGATGTCTGATAGCGATGTAAAATTTACATCCAAATTCTCGAAGATTGTCTTTTCGAGATTAGGTACTGAGATGCAATTTAGTACTTCCTACCACGCCCAAACGGATGGGGATATAAAATGAGTAAATGCCGTATTAGAGGACATGCTATGCATGTTTGTGATGCTGCAACCACACAAGTGGGAGGATTACCTCGATCTAGTGGAATTTGCATATAACAACGGACATGACAAATCACTAGGTATGAGCCGCTTTGAGGTGTTATATGGGAGAAACTATAGGGTTCCCATAGAATGGAATAATCCAGTTAATAAGTTAGCATTGGGTCGTGACATGCTATCAAAAATGAAGGAGGTTGTTAAGAAGATTCAACAAAATATCAGGGCAACCCAAGATAGACAAAAAGTGTATGGAGATAGAAAGAGGACATACATGGAATTTCAACCAAGAGATCATGTTTATCTAAGAGTGAAGCCCCAAAAAAGTTCCTTACAGTTGTGGGGTTGTGCTAAATTATCACCCCGATACTATGGACCCTTTCAAGTCTTGAAACAAGTTGGACTAGTGGCCTACAAGCTTGTGCTACCAAGCCACATTCGGGTACACATTGGGTCTCATGTATCTTTAATAAAAAAATATGTATATAACCCTCAGCACATTATTGAGTAGGAAAATATTCAGGTAAACAGTTATGTGGTTATACTACTGGATATACTATCTTTCTTTTGAAACATAATCTAACTGAGAATTGAATTTTTTTGTGCAGGTTGAACCGGAAGGAGAGTTCCTCGCAAAACCTTTTCATATTTTTGATGAGAGAGATACCAACTTGCGGAAGCAATCCATCACCTAGGTTAAAGTGAAATGGAATCACTTTGGCACGGATGAGGTCAATTGGGAAGAGGGGGAATTTATGCAAAAAACTTATCCGACATTGCTTTCTAAAAGTAGAGACAACATCAGGGATGATGTTCCTCGTATTGGGGGGCAGGCTCGGGCCAGATGTAACACACCAAGTCACATAAAATTTACTGAAATTACTAAGTTGAATTGTACTAAATGTTAATTTAAATTTTATTACATTTTGATGTTAAATATCAACTCAATGAGACTAGAAGGCCAAGAAACATATATTGTGATTACCTAAATTATTTGGTAATGATACTTTAACAAAATAGCAACTATTTTATTTTTAATTAAAATAAATGGTTGCCAAGAAACAATTACCCTTTGCCTCGAAAGGGAAATTATAGAGAGGGAGAGAAGCAAAAAGGGATCCTAGAGCTCGGTGGAAAATATAGTAGCAAAAATTCTTAACATAGTGAAGAAGAAAGTACAGATCTTGAGGCTCGATGGAAGTCCTGAGGGACAAGGTATTGACTATAACTGGATAATCTAGTATGAAAAACAAAAAGTGCTCGAGGGAGAGTATGGACTTAATTGCCAAACTCATGTCTTGAAGAAGATACTTTTAGACAGATAAGTAAATAACAAGTTTTCTGAACAACACACATATATAAAATTCAAATACTAGATAGAGAAGCTAACTATAAACTTTCTCATAATTATACATCCACTATCAAGTCTTAAACAAAACAATACCATAATCTACTCTCAGAAAATTATAAATTTGAATAATTTAGTAATAGATAAATAAGTGAATTAGCAAGTTTGCAAGGAATTATATGATCATGTATTGAAAGACAAGAAAGACAATTAAGTGAAATATAATGATTCCTGAAAGTAGAATATAGTTGATAAAGTATTGTTACAGAAAATTCCTTTCAAAATATACGGATAAATACACAATGCTAAGATATATTTATACAGTTTATAAGGTATTATTATAGCAAAGTCCTTTCAACTGTCATATATGAATAAATACATAATTCTAAGATATATTTATATGCAAAGACTGTACAGTTCAATCGTATGTTGTGACCAATAAACATAAATAATGCATGCGAATATAACTTTTTGCATAATCTTTATATTGATACATGTATTTTCCTAAACATAAAATTGTAGAAGCTTTTGTTCTTACACAGTGCGAGCTATCACTTCAATGTTTCCACTAGATCCTACAATAATTACACTTTCTATAATTACGCCGTAAGGCGTTTCCCTCTGAAATCAACTCCCCCAAATGCCTTTCTGTCCTAATCGTATCCATTAGATCTTTTGTTAGACGATTGAACAAAAATCAACCATTCAATTTAATAAAAAAAAATATTTTAAAATATTAAATACCAAAATCCCTCCAATCGTGCGCGGGAGTTACCGAAGGTATGGAATTCTAAATAGTTTTTGGCTCTCCTTAGATCTTCCATAGCATCCAAACTGCCTTAATTAACTACAGGACTCACGGAGTCCATTACTGCCGCAAACTTCACAAGCGCTGATTGGTACAGAATTAAGAAGGTGTGTGGTAAAATTCAGTATAGTCTCGGTGTGTCTAATTTTGTTTTTTTTTTATAGCAAATTGATTCAATTTTGTTAAATGCATACAACTAGCTATTCAATTCTGGATGAATGAATTCACCTTCCTATTTTTTATAAAGTTGTAGCGCCTGGTTTGTAGATTTTCTCTAATGGAGGAATATTGGTTTATCCCCAATTCATTCCATAGAAAGATTTGCCATTGTGTAATAAAATGGAGACTCCACCTCTGTGGTCTGCAATACCAGACCAGAGGTTTCACAAATACCAGCGTTGTCTCCTTCATTCTCTATGCTTGCAATATGTTGCGAGGGGTGGAAATGTCGTAAGTATTGGAAGGAATTTGTTTATAATGTCCATTTTCAAACCCAGCAGAGTAGAGCAAAATGAATCTTAATCTTTAATCTTATTCATTGTGTCGTTGCATATATGCAGGTCTCTATGGTGGCTCCCAACGTCTCTGAAATGCATTTCGCAGTTACACTGGCAGGGGTCGTTATTGTTCTTAACACAATGCCTTCTCTGCTCGATTCAATTCCTGCCTCCAGACAGAACCAACCATAAGCTCAACCTCAGCTTGGTACTTAGAGTTAGATCCATCCGTCAGAAAATCTTGACCTCCGCTCACTGCTGTGTTGCTGAAAATTGAAACGCTAAAATTCTTTGTTACCCATGCGCGCTTCTGGGCTTCAATTCTCTGTTACCCATGGTTACATGCACATGGAAATGTACTTTGACTGGCAGCCCACCAAAGGAAATCTAGACAGGGCATTAGGTTGCTAAGGGTCAAGGATGCGGGTAACATGGGTAGACATTGGGTGAGGTTATGTTATTCGCAGGCTGTGTTGCTGGTTAATTTGTTAATTCTTTTGTTCATTTTTTCTGTGCATGACCATGCATCTTGGCTTTTACAGCCCATTTTCTCTTTTAATGTTGTTTGTAGTTTTGGGGTTGATTTCTTATTTTTATATTTTTGTATGTTCACATTCTTTTGTTTGGTCGATTTGTTTTTTTGGCATGATTTAAAGAAATGGACGAGGAGAAGAGATTCCTCTGGTTTGGATTCTTTTTATGACTAATACTAGAATGGTCAAGCGGGTATGCTTATTTTATGATTTTGTTTCTCTAATTTGAATATCTATACCTGTTTAAATAATTATTTATTAATAAATATTTGTATCATGGGATGTCTTATGTGCTGATAATAGCTGATAAAGGGGATTGGATGAATATAGTTCTTGGAAGGGTTTAGCTATGGTTGGGCCTTTCAATAAAATGAAAGCTATTCAACTTAAAGTTACATTAAACGAACCTATTGATTTAGTTTTTTTTGGTCGGCAGTTTTGATTACTTAGGTTTTTTTCTATCCAAAAGTTTTTCATCTTTGAAATGGGCATTAGTTTTTCCCAATTTTTTCCTTTCTATCCATAATTTCATTTCAGCGTGAAGTAGCGTTGTAGTGCTCTATTTTAGAAATTGTTGTTGTACTAGTAACTAATACATAGAGGTCATTTCTATAAAGCAATTAGCGAGTTTGTCACGTTAGTCAGAGTTACCTATTACATTTCCTTATGAAGTTGTGAGTAAGGTTAAGTATATATTTGAGTAGTTATATGTCACAAAATTCTCTCATATTTATTAAATATTTAAATTTTGCTTATTTATTATATATTTAAATTTTAATTATTTATTATATTACAGTAGAGTATCTCAAGGATAACACGGCATTACAGTTTCAGCTCTCCAAGTAACCTAAAAAGCTTAAATATAATATGAAGTTTGTTGTAATATAAAATTTATTATGCAGTGTACAATAAAAATCTGTTGAATGTAATTTGGGTCGATATTATTTTTCATGGTTACCTTTGTGAGAAGTTGTATTACATTTCTTTATCGTTGTAAATCTGTACAGTCTGATTGAAGAGTTGTATGTCAAAAATTTTTCATATTTGTTAAATATATAAATTATATAAATTATGGGTTTAAATTAGTATAAATTTTGTTATTAATTATGGTTAATAAATAACAATATATAATAAAAAATGTTTGAATATTGTATAATTTAGTTTGATATTAATTTTCAAATATTTTTTTAGCTACGCCGGCTGCAGCTACAGCCTCAACTTCAACCCAACATTTCGTTGCAGGTACAACCTCAAATAATAGAGGAACAAATGATATTTACATTTTAAATGATATATATGTGTATGAGCTTCTTACCTTTTGAATTCTGGTTTCTTTTTTCAGTTTTTTTATTTGGAGAGTTTGAGATCTGTTTGAAGCAGATTTATGTTATTTAAAACAATTTAAATTTACATTTTAAAGAATATATATATGGATAATTGTAATGTAGATGATATGTTTGATTTGATTTGCTATATTTTTAATATTGTTGTTTGTGTTATTATATTACTGGTAGTTTTGATATTTTTAGGGATTTTCTTTTTCTGATATATTTTTATTTTAATTAAAAAATAAACATTTTAAAATTTTTGAGTCTATAAAATTTAGTTATCAATATGTTTGACAACTTTTCAGAAAAACAAGAACAATGACAATATGATAAATTTGAAAATATGACGATATGATTGACACCACAAAATATTTACGATAAGATTTTATATTTGAAACAACTGAAATTATAGTGTGATGGAAACAATTATATTGTGTCTCATATAAAAGATATCTCAGCACAGAAGACTTATCATTCATTTGTCAGCAGATTAGTTCATTTGTCATTATTTATTTGTATCAACATGAGTGCCTGTCTGCCTTTCTTGTGACGAAGTCCCTTCAAAAAGAGCGTCCTCTAGAGATATCGTGAATGCTCTAATTGGGTTATGGTTTCTCATTTTGATTGTAATCAACATCATTTTTTTTCAAACAATTGCATAGATTAAGGTAGCTATGGTATCAGATCAAGCACTACATGTATAACTTCTTCTGGACGATGACGTAGAAGAACCTGGGGTTTTCTCCCTTCTTTCTTGGAAGAAGATTTGTCTCTATTTCGTCTTTTGATGATTGTGCATATAATATTATAAATACATCATATACCAAGGATTTCCTATTACATTAGATGTTCAATCATGAATAGTTTTTCAAGATCAATGTGTATGTTTGGTTACACTAGCATGTTGATTACTTTGAGCTATCATGTCAGATTCACTAGTTCCATGGCTGGTTGCATTGTCATCTAAGTATATTGATCAGTTTCGGTCATGTTTGGTTAGTTTAGGATCTTAGGTTAGGTCTGGTTTAATACTGGTTAATTTGTAGTTTTTCCTTTTAGAGTTTTGGTTTTCAACGTGCCTTGGGATACCATAGGTTGATGGGATCAGTCTGAATCATGTGGTTGGAGTTGACTTGGGAACAAGGTTTGTTTTAGGGTTGTTTCATATGTCACTAGTCTTGGAATCCAGAAGTTGTGTTTGATGGGTTGATTTGAGTCATTCACTTGTTTTCAAGTTGCCACTTTTCAAGTTTCTCTAGCATCTAGAGTTCCGGGAATCTCAACATCCTGTAGAGGATGCTGCCCCAAGTTGGAGTCACTGTTAACCTTTGAATACACACTTAGAAACAAAGACAAAGCCCAAATTTCCAAATCAACATTTTAAGATCATATTGGTGGAGATGTTTTAGACTTTTACTGGCTGAATTTTGGTATAGATTTCAAGGTGGCTTCATGCTAACTTTGAGGGCCTTTTCTAGCATTTTGGGTCCTCTATTCAAGCTAGATTTGATGGTATCATCACAAAAGTGGGTAGCATAGGAGGTGAGCTACAACAACTCTCAAATGTGCACTTTCCAAAGAAATATAAGAAACCTCCTTAGGTGAATAATGGACAGAGTAAGGATGCACTGATGATAGCTGTTACAGGCTACAACCTATTCTAAAAACAGATTTCATAAGTATGTCAGCTTTTATGATAGCACTAGGGTACAGTCTTGTAGCAGTCAGAAGGCATAGCTTCTGGTAGTTTCTAATCGTTTTTTGGGCAATATCTTAACAAAATTATATGACAATCTGACAGTTGATCTGAAAATCTATTTGAGGTGCTGATTTTAGTAGGTTGTGGCAGCCTAGAGGGTGCCAGTATAATAGCATTCTAGCAGCAATTTCTTTCAATTTTTCATGTGGTCTTCATACCTTCATGATGACAGCTAAATGTTTTATGCTTGACTAGAGTGGAGGGCACATTCCTCTAGAGTTATTCATCCTTCACTCACCTATTTTAGGCATTGGCATCCTGTCAGAATTGGCAGAAATATGGCAGCCAGTTGTATTGAACTGAATTTCCAATGGTTGTATTCAAGATGAGAGTAATCGAATTAAAGGTGCCATAAAGATGATGTTGATTTGTTACTTTGAATTATAGAAATCTATTGGGGTGTTTTTGGGCTTCCCTTGTTTTTGTCCATCATAACTAGGTAGAGATCATTGTATGAAATTTCTTTACTTGCTTGTTTAACAACAATGTAACAGTGGTTGGGTTGGGATAATTTGATTAACATCTCTGATCATTCTGCTTTGTTTCTTTTGACTTTAATGAAGCAGGTCATGACATAGTGCTTGCACAAATAATCGGTGGTCGGGCTGAGAGGCCATTGGATTTACCATCAGAGATGGCTTTAAAAGGAAAAAGGTACCATGTTGAACCAGAGGCTAGTTATAACTCATCTACATGGAAAGATGCAGACATCAATGATGAAGATGATGATGACTTTGAGAAGCACATATCAGAGGAATATTATCGGACCATACTTGGGGAACATACACAAAAGTTCAAGAAAGCCTGAGTCATGGCATGACTTTGAGAAGCACATATCAAAGGAATATTATCAGACCATACTTGGGGAACATACACAAAAGTTCAAGAAAGCCTGATTCATGGCTGTCATATGGTTCTAAAATATGAGAGGACTCCACATGGATTAGACGTTCCTGCTTTGGTAGGTCCTCATATAGATGATGCAGTCCAGAATATGGGGAATTACAACCATCTTGACATTGCTCTAGAACATGGTCCTCATACAACAACATCTGGTTTATTGGAGATAGCAGAGGGAGTTACTTTTGAAATTCTGCCAGTTTATGACAAATTAGCACCACTTCTTAACTTGCCAAACTTTACAGATGTTCGAAGAGAGGAAAGTTTTTTCAAGGGTAGGCTAGATTTGAGATCTTTGTCTTCCATGATGGTTGCTAATAAAAGGATTAGACGTCAGAACTGTGCTGGAATGGGAGAACCTTCCACAAAGTATGTGACTCTTCAGGGTAGGTTGAAAGCACTATCATCATCATGTGACTCAAGCCAAAAGTTCTGTCTGCAAGTATTTGATTATGATTTGGAAGCATTGCCAACACAACAAGAGTCATTAGGCATTCAAAGGCTGATTATGTCTGAAACAGGCAAATTGCAAATTTGTTATGTGAAGGTCTTGGAGAAAGGGGATAGCTATGAGGTTCAATACACACATTTTATCAATTTTCTTGACTTATCATTCTGCTTCCACATACTGTCTATTTTAGCATTCTATTCGATTACAAGAGAATTCTTTCCCATGTATACATTGCAATATTAGGAAAGCCTGCTATGTCTTTGAAAGATCGATTTGATTAATGAAGGACATAAGTTAAAAATGTAGTGATCATCCTGTAAACAAATATATATACTCTATATATATCAAAGCAGCACACTGAAGGCACTGAATTTGCCCATTTCCGACTCATATATGATATATCTATTCAAATGTTTACATAAACCAATATTTCATCCACAATGGCTAAGAGTAGTATATATCAAACACTCAAGGCACTGAGCTTGCCCAATTCACTCATATATCTACTCAAATTTTTACACAAACCAATATTTCATCCACAGTGGCTAAGAGTATATATCAAAGTGGCTAAGAGTAGTATATATCAAAGACTGAAGGCACTGAACTTGCCCAGTTCACTCATATATCTACTCAAATGTTTACACAAACCAATATTTCATCCACAGTGGCTAAGAGTATATATCAAAGTAGCAAACTGAAGGCACTGAACTTGCCCATTTGAGACTTGTATATCTATTCAAATTTTTAAACAAATCAATGTGTGATCCATAGTGGCTAAGAGTATCTATCAAAGTAGCAGACCGAAGGCACTGAACATGCCCATTGCAAAATTTAGACTCATATCTATTCAAACTTCTACACAAACCAATGTTTCAACCACATAGGCTAAGAATATATATCGAAGTAGTAGACTGAAGGCACTGAACTTGCCCTTTTCAGATTCATATATATGTTCAAACTTTTACATAAGCCAGTGTTTCATCCACAGTGGCTCGTGATTTTCAAAACATTTATGTATGCCATAATAAGCACTTCACGAATCAACTAGGAATTGAAGGCACTTGCACAAAGAATATAATAACAGAAAACCAACGTATTCTTGCACAATAATATTTTTGATGATAACAATATGCATAAATTGCTATTGCTTTGTTGTAAGCCAGAGCAGGATCTTGATCTTCCTTGGCACAGATGTTACTGTCAGATGGACTGAGATGAATTTTTGCAGCCCCATTCCTCAATCCAACTTTATTCCTTTTCAATTTTGGGGCCATGAGGATCAGACAGTAGCCAACAGCTTTCTTCTTCTCCTTCTCAACCATCTCACCAACATCTTTATGCTTTTCTTGATCTTTGCCCTGTTCCTTGCATGCACTACTGTTGAAGTCTTGACAGTGGGATTGTTGTTCTTGGGCATCAACAACATTATTAGGTTTAATGGACAATAATTTTCCCACAAATGAAGGCTTGGGTTCGACAGGATTCCCCATCAAATCTCTGAAACCCATAGCCCCCCAGTTGCAGGGATGAATCTGTTCATTCTGTGAAGATCTACTCCATCAAGAATCATGGTGCCAAGGTTGAGAATGCCCTGTGGGTGACCAGAAGGACGACGGACCTGCAGTGCCAAGAAACTCATCCCACTGAAATCTGTGCTCCCGTAGCCCTTGAGGAGAGTGGAAAGCAAGACCACCTTGAATGATGACTCCAATCCTCAAATATCAATATAGTCTCCAACCTACTCTCTCACAAGGCTCCAACCTTGTATGAGGACCCCAATCCTCAAATATAAATCTAGGCTTCAACTTGGTCTTCAAAGTCTTATTCAGATTTGCTTTAAGAAGGACTACAATATCTGCTCCAAATTTTTGCTCTAATACTCTTCCAATCTGCACTAAAAGTGAGCCCCAGATTTTCTGCTCCAAATCTTTTCAAGTCTGCAACAAGGAATCTCCAAGTCTGCTTCAAGAGAGGCTACAATGTTGCTCCAAAAGCTAACCCAAGGTCTGCCCCAAAAGGTACTTCTTCTACTTCTGGTTCAAGATTTGTTCAATAGGCTTCAAGATTTCTCCAAAAAACTCTCCAGGATGCTGATTCAAGGCTTATTCAAAAAGCTTTAAATTCTGTTCAAGAGGTTGATACATAATATCTTTAGAATCTGCTCTAAAGATCTTCAAGGGTTATTGAGAGTCATTCCAAGTACATCACTCTACATCACTGGTTTGAGATCATTGCACTGGTCAATGTTCTGATTTGGAGCTCAAAACATAGAACCTATTTGCACAATCGCATTGATTCCTCACAGTGCTACACTATTCATCATTTATTCCATTGTACATACTAACACTTATTTCGGACTTGCATCAACTGAGCATGGCCAGTTTTCCTAATCAACAGAGATCTAAGCCTTGCATATTACCCTTTGCAATCGACTTCTTAAACTGTTCAATTAAACTGTTATATGTACCTTCGCTGACAACTTGAAGGAGGTTTGAAATTTTTATTCAAATCAGCTACTTATGAAATGGACAGAGTCTTCTTAAAAATTTCAATATTTCTACAGTTGAGGATTGTAGCAAAGCTCAGGGATCAAACTTAACTCCATGCTTATGAGGCATCCATGTTCTCTTAGTTTACTTGCAGCTCATTCTCAGTTTTAATGGGAAGGTGATATATGGTGTATTATTGTTGCAGTGGCAGGGGATGGATTTTAATTGCTGGTTGGACCAAAAGAAATTGATGCAAATCAATATTGAAAATTAGATTTATTGGTTCGGCTATAGTTTGCATATACAAAGAAGAAACTTCTCTTTTTTCAGGTTAGAATATTTATATATACATGTTCATCTCAGCAACAAATGATAATTTATCAAAACCATGAGAATGCTACACAGCTTCCTTCATAAGCCTTCTTAGAAATACCATGAAATAAGACAAGTGACCCTGTGCTTGTATTTGTATCTTATTCTACATAACATCTTCTTACTTAGCTGGAGAACAATTGGCTGCAATATTTATATCAATTTCTGTGGAATGTTTCTGCTATTATATATTGAACAGGTCCATTGTACCATATTCCTGGTAAGCCATATTTTATTGATGACTACATTAATTACTTTAGTTGGAGACTGAACACATCATAATGACTCAATTAATTACATTACAGTATTGGGATATTTTGTTACATCATAACAGTATTTTTTGAGACGGTAGGCGTGGCGGCCCTATGATGCTTGCAATTTAGCGAGGAGGGGGAGAAGATGATGCCGGTGAAGATGAAGCAGGCAAACGGGAATGGAAATGGGGTTGTGTACAGGAGGAAAGGTCTGATGGTGCCCTTGGCAGAACTTCTGAAGCACGAGCTCAAAAATGAGAAGATCGAGAAGCCGACTATTCGACATGGCCAGGTGGGCCAAAGCAAGAAAGGAGAGGACTTCACTCTTATGAAATTGGAATGCCAGAAAATTCCAGGGGACGGGTCCTATACCTTTGTTGTTTTTGCGGTATGTTCTGATGTTCAGCTTATCCTTTTCAGATCCTTTCACATTAACATTGACTAACACTATATCTCTCCAATCTTGCAGGAAGGTCATCAAACTCTCCCTTTTATCTGCCATGGTTGGCCAGGATTAAAATTGCAAAGGGAGTAGCCAGAGGCTTGGCTTATTTACATGAAAGGAAGTTTGTTCATGAAAATATTAAGCCAAGCAACATCCTTCCACGCTTTGACATGGAGCCATACATAGCAGATTTTGGGCTAGAAAAGCTACTGAACATTGCCAATGTCAAGTATAGTAGCTCTTCTATCCACCTAAGGAACCTTGAAGGTATATTTTCAGGGAGCAAATGCTCCACTGGCTCCCGCGATAGCCTGCAAACAACACCTGATCTGTTGGGAAGTTCAGGCACATCCAAGAACTTTGTATATCCTTACCAGGCCCCAGAGGCATTGAAAGCTCTCAAACCCAACCAAAAGTGGGATGTTTATTCCTTTGGGGTTATTTTCTTGGAGAATCTTACTGGGAAGCCACCTTCAGATAAGGATTTTGCAGCATGGGGTCAAAACTTTTTTGATTACAAGCATCGCCTTTTGCGCATCATAGATCCTCACCATTTTAAAAACTTATCATTTCTTTATCCACTCACTATATGAGTCCCATTGGGAGTGTAGAGCCTTACAACAATAATATATTAGTGCAATTTTCAAAATTTTATATAATCTACTAATTATCAGTACTAAACTCTTTATAAATGAAGTTGAAACACTAAAAAATGATGATTGCTTTTTAATTTAAAAGAGAATTATCATGGTAAATTGGTATAAGAATATTAGTAAAAAAAATCACCTAGTTATAAGCCTAAATATTGGCAAAGGCTAATTCTTCATGTCGCATAATGAATTAACCATGTGATCTTGCTACATGATGCAAAAAAAATGACCCATGGATCCTAATACTTTTTAGGGTTCTTTTTCAATTCAATACGCTTTTCTTCTTCTGCCTAA
Source organism: Pinus taeda (assembly GCA_000404065.3). Taxonomy (NCBI): domain Eukaryota; kingdom Viridiplantae; phylum Streptophyta; class Pinopsida; order Pinales; family Pinaceae; genus Pinus; species Pinus taeda. The sequence continues at coordinate 15,567 of APFE030994031.1, forward strand.
GATGGTAAAGATAATGACTCAAGAATGACTCTAAGCTTAGTATCATTTTAAAGGGTTATAAATATGAGTTATAAATACAAGACTTAAAAGGTTGTAAATATTTGAAGGGTTGTAAATATGAGTTATTAATTGTTTTTACTCAAAACCTGATAAATAGCAATCTAGCAATTTCTTTTTAATTGAGTGACTCAAATTCATGTTTCTTTAAGTTGAAGGTAAACCTACTACAGTGGAAAAAATTGTGATGCCAGTAATTAGAGGGATTGTCATCATGGGGTGATAAGAAATTTAATATTCCAAGAAGAGGAGGTAGTAGTAGACCCTAAATAAATTAGCAATTCAACAACATAAATGTTGGCAACAAATTTAGAGAGATCCACCTTGTTGAATAATGCACACACTACATGGATAATGGATTTCCGCACTTTATGCCTTACGGCGTTTTCTTTGCAACATCTAGTGACATCTAGTGCAAATGCTAGTTATGGAGTTACCCGGCCCCTTTTTCTTCATGCCAAGAATTTATTACAATATTCTGGTCGACTGGTATTTAATGATACAAAATGATTTCAAATAAAAGGATAATAATAGAAATAGACAAATATTGTATAATCTCAGCCGATACTGTTAAATTTCATGCTATGAAGCTCTCAATTCATTAAGGAGAAATTAGGATACACACATTACAATGACAACAAGATGACTAGGCTGATAATGGAATAATACTTTGGTCACGTAGCACCAATCATAAACATAGAACAATTACTATCAAACCCTATTAGTTTCTTGCTAGCATCCTCATGAAAAGTACAAGGAAAATCTTAATATTAACATGTGTATCGCTATCATAAACCCTTGGAAAGTCTTCTAAGACCCAACACTCATACCAGGTCTGAAGAAGCTAAGAGCAGAGAGTAGTGGTCGAGCCTCCACCCTGACCACCGAGAAAACTATATGCATATTACTTCATAGTAAAAGTTGTAGGAACCGGGGGTAGTTTCCAACCTGTATGAGATCAAAGGAAGAAAATAGTGAGGACACAACTTTGTTATGATTCCATCCCAATTAAAACCAATGTGAACGTAGGCATACCTACAGGACAACCTCTGGTTAGAAATTTAAAAAGAAATAGAATGCTTTGAGGAAGAAAGAATCAAAAGGATAGTCAACTATGCCTGAAGAGACTCTGATGTTTAGTAGCTGCCTATCTTGTCGCAGAAACCATGAAACCCTTGGTTCAGCCTATTCAGGATACCAAAAAAATTATGTAGAATGATTTTTTAACATTAAAGAAATCATAGGATTACCTCTGTCAAAAATGCTTTTAACAAGGTTGTCCTCCCAGAAGGCCAAATACGCTCAGTCGTTCTCGGGTGAAGAGGGAAATCATTAAAAAAAACATAATTCAGTCGAACAGTAATCATTTAAGTCCTACCTCAGTAGTATAAATAACTGAGAATGAATAAAAGAAAAAAGAACGACTTTACAAGTTAATATCAGGTGGGTAGAGGATGCCATAACTCACGACAGAAAGGGTTCAGGCTTTATCAAGAAGTCGCAAAGATAAAACATTATGGATCAGGAAGAACCCCAAAGCTTACAATGAAAATGACTATCCATCGGCCCGATGGGTACCTTAGCAGTTAGGTAAAGCCTTCCCCCTCCTGCACCGTTGGATCACCTCTGCAAGTTGAGGGTCAAGGGAAATACCACCTATACTTCTCTTTCCCTATTGCAATAACTCTTGCAGGTTGAAGGATGGCCCTAAGCTTGACACACGGCTTAACCTTGGCTCCATTTAATGAGAAAACTGAGAAATCGGAATGGCGCCATGGGGAATTAAAGTTAATTCTATGGTTATCACTATTGTGATCGCCAAAGATACATAGTGTATTAAATGGTAGAGTGTGATCCCATGTGCCTTCCGTATCCATGGAGTAATCCATTAAATTCATCTGGATTCTATTTTAGATCAAAGCTAATTATTTATTTGACATTTATATGAAAACAATAATTTTATTCTTTTATAGGGTTGTTACAATTAATAGGCATCAATTTTTTTTATGATACATTTTACATAAAAAATAGAAAAAAATGCTATTATTAAATTTACACTTCAAAAGATTCACCATCATAAGTGTTATATATAGGATATATATAATGTGCACACTATTCCTTCAAAGTATTTACTCCCAATTTTACCTTAACTAACATATTTATACAGGAATACTCTGTTTGATTTTTAATTTTCAATTAATTTTAATAATCTAATTTTTATTTTATTTATTTTTATTTTAATTTAATTGATTTAAAATGTTCACATAATATAATAGGATATTACAAGATCTCTTAGATACTAGGTTGGATGATTTAAACAGTTATACATTTAAAAGGAAATATGAAAATATTCTTAATCATGAATATTCACCTCTCTTTACTATAGAAATTCTTAATCTAAATATACTTTTCACTGGTTACTAATAAATCATTCCCAAAAATTAATATCATATGTTCATATGAGATTTTGTTTTAATTAAACAATTTAATTAAAAGTGCATAAAGTTCATAACTTCTAAGAGTATTCTACTAATTTTTCTTTTTTGAGTTTTTAATTTAATTGATTAATTAAAACAAAATGTGGTATGAATATGTACATGTTAAACATCTCAATAATAAAGTGGAGATGAATCTCCATGGTTAAAAATCTTGTTAGAATTTTTTTAAATGTATATGTGCTAACTCATATATTAATTCCTTTTATAAGTGGAACAACCATATAAATTAAATGACTTGTAAATGGTAATAGGAACTAATCAATAATAAGCATGAAAACACTTATTTCATGACATATCACATGTCTTTAAAATTAAATAAAATGATAAAAATTAACTAGATCATGATTTATTATTTAATTATAAAAAAATAACTCATATATTAATTGATTTTATAACTAGCTCTACCATATAAATTGAATGACTTGTAAATGCCAATATAAACTAAACTATGATAAGCATGGAAATATTTACTTCACCATAAATATTATGATTGTGAAATTAAAAACATCATAAAATTTAACTAAATTATGATTTATTCTTACTTATAAAAAAAATTAGAACTTAAAAATATATAGATTTAAAAAAACATGTAACAAGATTCTTAACTTTAGTAATTTCACCCCCCTTTACTATGGAGATTCTTAATTGTGTAAATAGGCTTGGTTAAATGTGAGGCAATAGTATGGCTCTGACTCAATAGTACATGATCAAAAATCTTTAACTTATTTCATATGACACTCGTTCACTTATAAAACATTTTTAGTTATTAATTTAATTAAATGAAAAAGCATATTAATAATAATTTAAAATAAAATTATAGTTTAAATATTTATATATATAATAAAAGATAAAAAGATATAAAAAAATTATCATGATAAGGATCATATTAGTTTATTTTCTAGTTAAAATAAGATAAATTTAATAGAGATCAAAGTAATAAATTTATGTGAAAAAATCAAAATTTAAATATTCGAGAAATTTGCCCATAAAACTTTCCTTTTGGAAGTTTACCCCAGTTGATCAAATTTTCAAAAAAAATATTTAAAAAGATAGGACTTTGACTTCGATAAAATGTACTTTACTAAAAAGAAAACAATTTGAATATTCTCTATACAACACTCATTTCCTCTACTTATAATAAATTAAAAGCTTATACATAATCACCCTTATTTTATTATCCTTAAGAAACATACATTAACATATAATCACTAAAACTGTTTTGAAAAAGAGAGATATTTCACATTTGTAGCAGAGAGATTCATACATTATTTAGGCCTCTTTAGTTAGATTACTTAAATTTTGATACTACCAACCATATTGTGTATTTATGTGAGATTAGGTTATATATAACTATATTTATTGTTGTCTTAAGATAGGTAGACTATTTTGGACAGAGAACCACTTGGTTGAGAGAATATCTCAACCACACACCAATCTAAAGACATCTAGATATAAAAACACTAAAGAATAGGGATAGAATCCTTTACGTAGAAAGTCACAGCTCAGACAAGTAGGAATTACATTTTCCAACAATCCCCCTTAATGACTACTTTCCTTGATCTCAATCTGCAAAATCTAGTTGTAGTCAAACATAACAAAACAATATGTTGGTGTCCATATAAAAGAGAAATCATCCACCATAATGCATGGTTTCCAACCTCTGCAACCACTAGTCTACTAGGATTCCCTTCACATACATGGTTCTATCAACCATTACAACTGCATACATGTATGTGTACTCGCAAATCCCCCGACATCATCGTCATGGGTTTTACCGGATTACCCATAACCATGCTCTAGGTTTTATCAGATTACACTCAACCATGCCAACAAGGGCACTCAACCATCAAGGCTCAACTTTGCCACCAAGGCTCAACACATCCACCCAGGCTCAACTCTGCCACCAAGGCAGTCAATTCAACCACAAAGGCTTACCATAGGCCCCACTTAACCAAGCCCAAGGTTTTCTCGGCTCACCCTCAACCATGCCAAGGGTTTTGTCGGCTGATCATAAACTATGCCTATAGGAATCCCTATCCATTTCACTCTCACATGTGGTTTTTGGCTTACTAGAAACTGACACTACAAAGTGGTTTCGAGCTGACCAAAAACATGCAATTACAAAGTGGTTTTAAGATAACCATGAACTTCATGGGGTACACATAGCTCATTAGGATTACATTACACACTCAAACTCTGGGAGTTACCAAGTACATTACAAAGAACACTATAAAACATCCTATACTTGCTTATTAATAAATGTATGTGACACCTAATATACCATCATCATGAGTCTATTCCATAAACTCACACAAACTTTAACTTAGTTTTCCATCATCTTTTAATCTATGATGCATCTCCTTTGATGTCATCTTTACTATCACCTCTTTAATACATCTGGTAGTCAATAATTCATGTGAATAAATTTGTCCATTGTTGGAATGCCAAATTCCAACAAAGACTCAAACTCATGACAATAGTTCACCACACTAATTGTGACAAGGAAAAACATCCATTTTTTTTAAACGTATTTACATTAATGACATGATACTTAATCAAATTTGAGTTCAAAGCACAATGGCCCTTTAACAGCTCCAATTTAGCACGCTCTATCTACATACAAAGCTTGTGTCATTATACTGCAATTCCTCAACTTTTGTATCATTCCCTTCGTTATCTCATTAATAATTCTAAAAAATAGTGCTAACTCTATCTGAGGTATCAATTTTTTAGTTTCAACTAGGTGCTAAATTATACATGATCTCTTGAAAAGAACCTGGAGCTCAGTTACTAACTTCTTTCTGATTCGATTGAACAAAATCTTTGAAAATAAACTAACTTAGAATGATCAACTTTGACTGCCATCTTTGCTAACATCTCGTCCACCTTAATCCAAAATTGTTTCCCTTCATTATGTCATTAAGGGTAACCATTTCATCCCCTGAAAATCCATTTACTGATCATGCCATCCCAAATTCCATCGTGGAGTCTTTGATTCTGCACACGAAACCATCCTCGGTAATGGCTTTTGAGATCAAAATGGACACCAACTAGATCAATGTGAAGAGGAACTGCTTTTTGGTTGATGATCGATATGAGTTTCCATAGTAGGTATTCTCTATAGAGAAGTTGAAGAAACATAGAAATGTAGAATTAAAAAATCAAAGCACCTTACAGACAAGCCTTCACTAAAAGGCTGGCTATGTCAATCAGCCTTTTAGATTTTCTAACCTTGTTGGTCTTCCTTTCACAGTATTTTTCACAATACAGAGACCAACTGTGGATCCATTATTAAATCCCCACATCATTGGAGTTCCTTAACCAGCACGCACAGTCTACTCTCATCGATAGGAATGACTCCTCCACACAGCTTTATCACATATCCATGTCACAAAACTTGGCAATCTGCAGAGAGGTTCAGAAAGCTTGCTTACATACACAATGATCCTCCACACATAAGTTTAGTCACACACATACTCCTTAAACATTTATAATGGGCACCCTGCTATTCCACAAAACATCTGAAGGCCAAATGTAGGATCCAAGTAAATCCTTGGCACGAAGGTGGTTTTCAATCTTTACCTTCGTGCTTACAACAATATCTAACACAATAATCCCTTACAAATATATTCTTTGGCCGAAATAATGGCTCAACAGATCATGCAATTTCACACATATATCCTCTGGTGAAGCAATCTCTCAACAGATCATGCAATCTTAGCCATGAAATTAATCATGCGGAAGGCTTCCACACTCACCACACCTATTTCAATTTTAACGTCTTTGCAAAAAAATATGTATTTCTCTGCAACTCCTTCATGGATTTGGGAACAAAGATACGACACATAGACCACTTAAAATTATCCAATTAAAGATTATCCACAGGTTTCGATAGATGAAGGACAAGCATAGACATTCACCAAACTCAATATTTCCCTTGGCCTGGGAGGGGCCAAGGCCTACGCCAAAACAGGCTTTGATACTAGCTTAAATTTTGATGGTACTAAGTATATTATGTATTCGCATCAAATAAGGTTACATATAAATACATTTAATGTTGTCTCAAGATAGGTATAATAACTTGGATACACAATCACATGGTGGAGACAATATCTCAACCACACACCAATCTAGGAACATCTAAATATAACAACCCTAATGAATAGGAACATACTCCTTTACATAGAAAGTCACAAGTGAGACATGTAGGAATTAAATTTTCCAACAAGATTTGTTAAATGTCTCGAGTGTAATGTTTGCAAATTATTTTTAATGAAACGAATGGTGAATAAATGACACCTAAAAATATGGTGAAACTAATTAGCCATTAATACTTTGGAATCATATAATAAAATATTAAACCTTGACCTGAAGATTGAGCCTCACATGAGGAATGAGTTGTGAATTAATAATATTAAACCATCTTAAGTACTAAAAAGAAATCAACAAACCCTCAATAGTGGAACAAATTGACCTGAAAATTGAGCCTCGTGATGGTGATGAGTTGTGATTTAATATTATTATTAGCCCATTTCTACTACAAAGAATGTATTATAGTGATCCATGGAGTGTTAACCAAGTTAACCAACTATTAATTAATTTATTGATTGTAAATTTCCATCCCATTTCACTCTCTAACCAAAGTTTAAAATTGGTTATTTTTATTCACTAGAATTTTAATCAAAGTTTTAGAACTTCCCTCTTCTTTCAAACTTCACGTGCCCCAATGCTATTTTTCAGTGAACAAGTTATTTTATCCAAAGTTTGTTAAATGATGATGGAGCAGGTTTTTTTATTCAAGTTTTTTAAAATTGTGGTTGAGGAAAGTGCTTTTAACCAAAGTTTCATCGTTCACTACAATCCTCATTTACACCCACCTCATTGTTTACAACTTCCACCATAGTTTCCACCTACCAATATCTAAGCTTCAATCTCTACAGACTCTTAACCCTTCTCTATTCTACTTGCAAGAGGGCACTGAGGCTTATGTGGATGCTAAATAGTGCCTTCTTTGCATGTCATCCAGAGAACCTTCTATGCACATAGTGAAAGTTATACTCAAATTTCAACAAGTTATTATATATAACTAGGGTAGAATAGAGTAGAAACATAAAATATTTCTAGGTTCTATTTCATGTTTATACCTGTAAATCAATTCAATGCGTCGATTCACTATATTATTCCTTGTTGTTGTTTTCCCATATTACATAACATCTTGCAAATTATATAACATCGTTCACCCACTAACCATCCCTAACGGTGCCATTCACATTCAATCCATCCCTACTTGCACAATGATTTGTGTATGTTGTACAACTTATTTTTACTATTGAAACACAAAGTCTGTATTACTTATGTAGTGTCTCTATAAATTATGGAGAGGTGAAACACGACATATCTTCTCTATGACTAGAGGAGATGTGAATTTTGGTAGCACAACTACGTACTGACTCCCTTAGTTTGATAATTTGGAAGAAAATAGATTGAAACCCTTGGAACATTCACAGATGTAAAAAGATAGAGAGAATTACCTACTGTTACAATAAGCATGTCAATCTGAGGTATGGAGAGGTGAAACACGACATATCATCTCTATGACTAGAGGAGATGTGAATTTTGGTAGCACAACTACGTGCTGACTTCCTTAGTTTGATAATTTGGAAGAAAATAGATTGAAACCCTTGGAACATTCACAGATGTACAAAGATAGAGAGAATTACCTACTGTTACAATAAGCATGTGAATCTGAGGTTTGGTTTTTTGTATTGATTATTTCACAATTCGACAAGAAGGAAAATGGTGGACTCATAATGATACAAACGTTCATGGAGGAAAATTATAATTTAAAAAATTTAGGTTTTTGTTTTCATGCTTTCGCAATTGAACAAGAATTGAGAAATGAGGAAAATGGTGGCCTCAATTATAGGTAGATCCGTTTATGTATAAATAAGAATTTTACCTTTGTCATGAGCTATAATGATTTGGAAATGTTTTTTGTTCATACTCTTCCAGCATCCCATTAGCATGTATAACAATTGTGCAACAATTCCTAAACGTGTCAACAATAGTCACATCACCTCATCATTATGCATATGAGTTTGCATATTCTTAATATAAACACATATTTTCAACTTGTACGATAAAAACATATGTGATCCAACAAAGAGCTAACAATCAATGTTTAGCAATGTCAAATATTGCTTGATAACCTTAATCTCATTGGAAGTTTGAGACTGAGACCACCAACCAAGTGATAGTGACCTAATTTACTCAAATACAATGTCTCCAACACATAAACTCACTCAGGGACACCAATTCTTCTATGAATGAGCGACAAACAAACATTTACAGGATTAGCACCAACACAGTGACTCAAGAGCATTTTCCCTGACAATCTCATTCCTTATTTTGAACTGCCTCTCTTTATTTCTAACACTAATTGGTCGATATCCCAACAATGCTAGAGAGCCAAGAAGCACATAAGTAAGCTTGTTGATTGAATTCTTCTACCAAATAGTTGAGGTGATTATTCATTCGACCAACTTGAGTGCTCTCAGATCGTACTATAACACTTCCTACTCCTTCAGATATAAATGTTACTATGGGATGGCATGGATTTTAGTGGGATTAGAGACAATTAATCGAATGAAGCTTTCAGATAAAGATTGTAGTTCTAAGGATTACATTATTTATATGGTCAATTTTATACAGTGTCCAAGTAATCATGGATAATTAATAGCAGAGGATGCACTCTTAATGTCGAAATGTAGTTGCACAAATTATACATCAAATTATACATGGCTTAAACATAGCTTGAGCAACTCAAAAAAGTACAAAATAAAACCAAATCAGTATGTCATTTGATTTTGTCATGGGAATTGAAGATGACTGCCACATAAAAATCTAAGCTACGATCCCCACTTGATGATGCCAGTAGTATATTTGGATAGAGTAAGTGGTAAAAATTACATGGAAAATAGAAAGTATGGAATGGAGGTGCCAACACATGTGATGGATTTCACATAAATGTTGTTTACATTTTTTATTTTTTAATTTATTATAATGCATGCATTAGGCATCATCTTCTAGGAGGATTCGACATGAGTCTATTGGTTGGCAAGCAACTTCTTGCCTTTTATTCATTCATTAAAAGAACTAGTTGGAATTCTACACCTAATAACACATTTTCCTGCTTTGACAATTCTGTATGAAAACTACTAATTACACACATTCTTTGTGTAGAAAAAGTTAGTTGAAGCAATAAATTTAAAAATTATATACCCCTGCTCCCACCCTATATATACTTGGTATACTCTCTATAAAGTTTTTTTCCATGTTGTTTATACTCGGTAATACCAACTCTATAAGCTTGAGATACAACGGGTATGGTTGGCCCGGTCAAACCTTTTTTACCTTGCTATTGACTCTTTTCTCTATATGGGAGTCTCTATAGCACATCAACGAGAACACACAATGATAATTATAGAATGAGATGCAACACCTAGAGCATCAATACCGACACTAAAAGTAGGGTAAAATAAACTGGTTATACCCATTACAAAGTTATTTAATTATGCTCGTTACATTGGTAGAGATACAAAAATTAGTGAGATAGATTATGATGTTAAAGATCGATGCTTGTCCCTCTTCTCTCTTTGTAGACAGTTCTAGGCTAGGGAACTATGCCAAAGCATCAAAGTAATGTTTTTATTTAAGTGGATGACCAATGAATTAAATCTTTAAACATATGTAATTTCCAAGTATTTCTGAGAAAACTAAAGGGTCAATTTTCATTCCTAATAGAATTAATATTTAAATTTATTTGAAATGGAGAAACTCAGGTATATAATTGTTAAATATTCATATTGAGCATCTAATTTATCTTATACACTAGATGTGTGTAGAAGTTTTTCTATAGAAAAACAATACACATCCCAGAGATGACAGAAAGTAACAATTAAAATACTTAGAGGAATTAACTAAGAAAATTTGTTAAGTTAATTAATCTCTTTAAATAATTATAACTTTGTAGTGGCTTTCACAGATATTGACATTCAATCTAGCCTTGCCCAAACTTCTATGTTACGTTGAACATGTGTAGAAATAAATATGAATAACGTAATCGATAACAAGGAAAACTCGCACAGATACACAAGTTGTTCAGAATGAATCCAAAATCTTTCAATTATCTTCAGAAATAGCTTTGAACATTACAATCATGTCAGTGGTTCATTACAAGGGTTGAACTTTGACTTTTTTGAATTACAAAATACTTATAGAATCTAATTTGAAAATATCTTAGATCAAAAGGCAAAATTTATTACAAAATAAAATAATCTTTGAAACTATTTTCGATTTAAAAAATAGAACAAGAAAGTAGTTATTCTAAACTGATTTGAATAATCAACACAAAATTTAATGGTGTTGTTTGATGATGGTTTCCTTTAACAATTTTTGTTGTTCTTGTCTCCTTATTTTCATCTTACTTCTCCTTCTTTCCCTCTCTCTGGTGACTTTATTCCTTGCATTCTATTTTACTGTATGAGTTCAAGTAACTTATCCCATCTTTTATCATCTCATGAGATAGAAAATTTTGTTACTTTCCTATATGCCTCATCGCCTTCTGTGTAATTTTCAAAAGTTGTCTTAGTGACGAACAAATGGTTAATTTCATGTTGAATGAAAAGATCATACTCTAGGCATTCTAGGAATGATTTACCATTGATTCAATCTTTGACTTTGGAAAATTTCGTTATGTCTACTGCTAGCTGGTGCCATTTGTAATGACAATCTTGTAGCGGAATAAATTGGCCACTAGAATGTTGTAGATTTCGAAGTGCCTTTTTATGTAGAATATTGAATTTTCTTCTACTTTTTAAGAATTGAGTACTTTGATTATTTTATTAGATTCTCCAAACATGTGCTCCAAATCTTCTTTGATTCTTGTGATGGCTACCTTTTATCTTTGCACTGACTCTTCATGTTCAATTTTTTTTTGAATAGATGTCCAAAGATCAGTCATGGTAAAATTTATATCAATCCATTTCTTCTTCTTTCCCTCAGCTAATGTGTGTGCAATCAATGACTTATTCTCATATTTCTCTATTTTTCTAGTTAATCTATTTTTTTCCTGAACTTCAGTCAGATATGCATTATAAACCCTTATCTTATCATCACAAATTTTGTCGAGTTGAGTTTCGAGTTTTTGAATTTCCATATATTTTAATGACATGTCTCCCATATATTTTGATAATTGATATTCTTGGTTGTGACTAGGAGACTCTATTTCTATTGTAGACACTACTACTATAGATGTTTCTACTACAGTGTTGATTTGGAGTTCCCTCTCCTTGATTAATTTGTCCATCTCCACTTCCATTTTCTGAATTTGTTCTGTTTTACAATTCGAAGCATATTCTCTTTTTCTTTCTCGAGCTAACCTACTTATTTTTCTTGAGGATGTTCACTAGTTGGAAATCTAAGTTATTTCCTTAATTCTTAAATATCAAAATTCATATTTTTTATTATCTCTTATGTTGCTTTTACATCTTTAGTATACAGTCCTAATTTGAAAACCAGATCTTCAAATCCTTTCATTCTTCTATGCTTAGCTAGAGAGGACAAATTTTCCAGTTTTAATTATGAATGAATGTTATTCAGAGAAGCCTGGAGCTTATAAGCTACTATCATGTACCTCCATAGCTTACCAGGAATTAACTCCTAATTTCCCAACTATTAAAATTTTTCCTTAGTTATAATTAAGATTTCCTTGGTTATAATTTCCTTGCCAGCATTAATGATCTTAATTAACTCCCCTTTCATGATCATCCGTCATTATTATAGTCTTTCTTTTATCATGCATGACTAAAATAATATACCTTCAATTCCTCATATTGCATCCAGGAGCATTTAATTTCGTTATGCACAATATTAGCCATAGTGAACCTTTTGATAATAGTAAGGAAGACATTTTTCCATAATTATTCCACATGCATGAAAATCTGGAAAATACTAAATCATGCTACCATATCTAAACCAACCTCCAATACCCATGTAATAGTTAATAGAACTATCATGGACTATATCATGAAATGCATACATCTATGTCATGTGCCCATTATCTTCCCAACTATACATATATCAGAGACATAATATAACATTAAATACAACTATGTTTCCTAAACACAACGATAATTATAGTTAGATTCACTAGACATTTTACTCATCCACATAGATAAGAGTCAAATCAATTACAGAAGCACCAATAGTATCATCAACAATAAAAGACTAAAATATGACTATTTACCTTAACAAGGGATTGGATATACCAATACTACCTAAGTACTACACATTGATCCTTTAGAAACCTAACTTATTATCTCATTTCTATGCCAAAATT
>APFE030994041.1:4653-80450 GCA_000404065.3 Pinus taeda
TGTAAAGGTCAAAAGGTGCGAGTTTCATCTTAAAAAAGTTACTTGTGGTCACTTCTAGAGCCTTCTAGAAGAGTGTTTGACGTGTATTGAGCGCCTCCAGATGGTTCATCCATCCCTATGATAGAGGAACTTATCCCATCAAGAGAGGAGCTACCCCATCCAAAAGAGGGAGTATCCCATTGATGTTGGAACTGAATAACTTCCTCTAGAATACTATAAATACAGGCATTGGGCCAAAAGAGGGGAGGTTGAAAGCTGAACATTCTAAAGGGTAAATGCTGCTGGAATTAGGACTTCCATTGTTGACTTGTGAGGAGAGATCACTATCCTTCCTTGTTGCCATATTGGGAGTGGGTGAGCTTGTCAAAGTAGAGGAAATCTCTTGTTGGACCCTGTGAGGAGCTTGCACAACACCAAGGCTCAGGTTGTAATGGTTCCTTTTTTGTTTCCTTAATACAAATAAGTCCATTCTTCTCAATGATTTGTTTTTAATGAATTATTTCATGTACTCCTTGGTCTTCATGATGAATATGCTTTGTTTTATGGAATATTCAGGTGTTATGTAATCGTTTGTCTTGTTAGTGTATGCAGGTCTTAAAGTGAAGGAGGAGCTCATCTGGATCAGCAAGGCTGGACTGCTACAACAAGCGTTGGACCTAAGGTAATATCGGAAAACACTTGGTTTCTCATAGAATAATGTATGTTTAGAGAAGGATTGCTCTTGTTTGGTTTGTTTGTCACTAGAGAGTCTTAGACTCCTAGGGAGGTTAGGTTTGTCCGCAAAAATAACTCTTTTCGCATGACAGCATGCTCTAAAAAATAGCATAAATTTACTATTCTTTGCCACAAAGGAGTTCCAAAAATCTAGATTTGGGAATAAGAAAGCTAATCCAAGTATCTCAATGATTACTATGACCTTCCAAAGCTTTTCCAATGATGAAATTATGCTTGTGATCTTGCAAAAGAACTTACATAAACCATTTAATCCAATCCTACAACAAGAAATCATTAATACTAAATGCAGAAATAGAAAGAAATAAAAACAAGAGATTCATGTGAATAAGAAGTCAAAAGAAGGAAAGAAAATGATAAAAAAGGGCTCTAAGGCTCCTGGGATGGCCAAGCCCAAGGAAACTTAGAGACCTGTGGAGTAGAACAATATTTATAAGCTAAACATGACACCAATCTTCATTATTTTCATCAATACAATTACATCCCTGCAAGAAAATACAATGGAGCTGCAGAAATACAAGTTCTCTCCACAAGAACACTAAGAAAATCTCTCCCTAGAGGAAAATTCGACTTCATACCTATAAAAAATGATTAGGAATCATTCCCCATGAAAGGAGGAAGCTTTCCCCACCAAAACCCCTTGATTACTGGATCTGGTCCCCAATACTAGAAATTCGCGTTAAATGGTAGGGAACACATTCCTAAATTTTCTCAGTCATTGGAGTTCCACAATCTGTGTCATAATTACATAATATATTGTTTATTTATTATTTATTATTGATCTTCTTGTAGTAGGGAGCAAGTCCCTAAACTATCTCCTCCTCCAAATCTTCATAATCTGCCCAATATTCTCATAACATTCCACAAAAATAAATAATATTAGGCACAAATATGCAATTATTCATAAACCTTCCTAATGAATATATTAAAGTTAAAGATACATTATCTAATGCAAGAAGAGAGGTTTAATATGCCGAAGGATGGTTAGATGGACCTTAATTTATGTTTAATTTATGGGCATGGGCCTTAATTTATGTCTAATTTAGAGGCCCATCACCAAGGAAATCTAAAAAAGGGAGTGGTTCTACCCATGTGCAAGGAGGCTCTAAATCAAAATGTATATGATGAAAATCCTTTCCTATAAATATAGAGAACTAGCACTAAAGAAAAGAATGATGGAAGTTAAAATTCTAGTAAAGAAAAAAAATACCCTTGATCCTTTTCCTATAGGAAACAATAATGGGGGAATATGAAGCCCTCAAAAGATGCTCCAATTTATGGCAAGGATGTGAAATTCAAGTAGTCAACTCTCATGGCACTTTAGAGGGATTATGCAATACATGGTTTTCCTCCCACTTTGAACTTATCTCCTATCATTGCATTGTGCAGTGGTTGATTATTTGTCTTATGTAACTACATAGTAGAAAAAAATCATCTTATTAGTGTTTATATGTTGGTAAATTATCACAAAAGACTACAATGCTGGTATTCTCTTTAGTATTTAGAAGAATCTAAGATGAGGAAAAAAAATGCATCATGGGAAGGTATTTTAATACCACCCTTCACCCATGGGAAAATAAGAGAGGATCTCTAGTCTCTGATCCCTTTCTAGAAAAAATGGAATACCTTATTAGAAAACTGGGATTATTGAACAGAAAACCAAAAACAAATAAATTCACTTGGACCGATCAAAGGGTAGGTCCCAGTCATATCACTACCCGATTAGACAAGTCTCTACTAGCAATCTCCTTGAGTCAAAATATATTGGTCTCTTCTCAAATTTTATCTTGGAGTGGCTCAAACCATCATCCCTTCTCATTGGAAATATGGTCTAAAGTGGATTACAACCCTCTTCCTTTATAATTCAACCCATTGTGGCTTCATAATCCTAAATTTAAAGAGGTAGTCATGAAACCAAGGGGAAGATGGGTCTTAGGCTCTCCAATTTATAGATGGGAGAAAAAAATCAAAGACTTAAAACTAGCATAGAAGATGGGCCGAGAAAAATCATTCAGACACCAAAAACTCATCCTTCTTCATGAAAATTAGTTAGGAGCTTTGTAACAGTGCAATGAAAAAACATTATTTCTATGTATATTCTTTCAGAGGAAAATATTGGGTTTGAAAAATATCATAAGGCTATCCAGGAAGAAATGGAGGTTTGGAAACTCTAATCATGCAACTTGAGGATTCAGGCAGGGAATAAAAACATTAATTTTTTTCACAGTCAACCTGAAATGTGGACATGGAAAAACAATATAAAATAAATTATTATGGATGGGGAAAAATTCATATTTATCAAAGAAAAAAGATAGAGTAGTTCAACATTTAAGCTTTCTTAATGAAGAGTCAGGTATTTAAGAGGAATTAGCCAAGCATGATATGTTAGCACACATTTCTCATTTGGTTATACAATTAGATAATGATTATCTCCTCTGGCCCATGTCAGAGGAGCAGTTATGGAAAGTGTTAAGCTCATTATATCCTAACAAAGTTGTGGGTCCAAATGGGTTCTCAACCTATTTTTATCAACAACATTGGTATCATATAATATTTGACTTATGTAAAACGACATATTATTTTTTCAAGCACGAGTTTGTTGGAGGTGGAACAAGCTTCTCCTTTCTAATGTTAGTACCCAAAGAAGTAAATATGTCTTCATTCTCTTGGCTTAGGCCAATTGCGTTGTGTAACATGTCAAACAAATTGATATCTAAAATCATTGTGCTCCAGATCAAGCCCTTGCATTCAAAGTTGATATATGAAAATCAAGGCGGCTTTGTTAGCCATAAGTAGATAATGGACAACATTATTCTAGTTCAAGAGGTAATACATTCAAAAAAAGTTAGAGGGGAGAGAGAGATGGTAATCAAATTAGATATTGTCAATGCCTTTGATTGGGTTCATTACAATTTTCTATTTGCAACCATGAAACAAATTGGGTTTGATGAAAAAGTGATCCATTGGACTTTTGTGTGCCTCTCCTACCTATGGATTTCTCCCTTGGTCAGTGGACATTCAAATGATTTTTTAAAACATCTCAAGGATTGAGGTAAGGCTTCCTTCCTTCTACTATCCTATATATAATAAAAACATATTGTTTGAGTATATGCTTGGACTATGAAAGGATCATGAATATGCTCCCTAATATTGGAGTTGAGAAAGGTATAAAAGACATTAATCATGCTCAATTTTTTGATGACACAATATTATTGGGAGGAACCTTTATAATTGTATTGTAGCGGCTACCACCACCCTCCAAAATTTTTCCTTAGCCTGTTTTGGAGCCTCCCTACCAACCTTTCACAACACTTTGTCTTGCTTCGTCAAGTACTCAAGCTTCAATGTTTTCCTCGCACAAATGCAGCCTGTCAATCACAATCGATCCATTCCCCTCACAGGTTGTTCACCCAGACTTGGTCCAGCTGCAGGTTGAGCAGCTTCCCCTTGAAAATTGCACATTTCTAGAGGGTAGTCATCCTTCCCTCCAAAAATTGTACAATCCTCTCTGGCAGCCTACTGGGCTCTAGGAGTGCGCAATCCTGCCAGCCAACACTCTCAGCAAGATTTGTACAAACTTCCTCAGAAGGGCTACTCAGCCCAAGATTTGTGAAAATATGGATAGCAGTCAGCTGCTCTGCCTAGAAATTGTGTAATCCTCCTCGGTAGTCAGCCCAACTCCCAGGCAGGAATGTGCATTTTTCCCAAGTAGTTGAGCAACTGCATGCACGAACAGTCCGGTTGACCAATTCCACTCAGGACCGAGGAAACTTGACTTGCATGCATGCATGACTTGCTCTTCCCAGAATAGCAAGAGACAACATGCAAAAGGTATCCCATGATTCAGGGAGATATTTTTAGCAACTGGGGGTTACATGCAAAGTTGTTTTAGAAGTTTCCCTCCAAGTGTCGCTTTTTCCTAGATTTGTGGCATGAGACCAAACTTATTTATTTGATTCATCAGAGCTCATTCATTCACATCAATCTTGGAGCTCTAACATCTGACAACACATCCAAGACTCTTCAACACATCCAGCTCAGCTATTCACGGGTAAGTGGCCTCAACTTGTCTTTTTCAACATTTATGTCGCTTTTTGTGTATTCTCTTGTGTGAGTACTATTTTCTTGATTTATTTGAATGTTTGTTGTCATTTACATGTATACTAGCTTTTCCTAGCTCTGTTTCAATTTTTGTTGCTATCTCACTGTTGTCGCATGCATGAAACTGTTTTGTATGAACATTCGCCAAACTAGCGAATTGCCTCACCCACATGCATGTTGATCTGTTTGCTGAATATTTCATTCATGTTTTGCATGCATTGTCAATCACTTCTACTATCACTTAGTGTCACCATGCATTTACTGTCTTATTTGCTTTCAGTTGCCCGTCGGTGAGTTGGGCCAACCTTGGCCCGGGCTCTGCCTTCACCAAGGCTTCATTATGTAATCTTGGTAAGGAAGGCTCACCTTCCTCTCCATAAATGTGCATTATTTCCCAACACTGGCCTTCAAGACTATTTTGTGCATTTCTGGAGGACAGTGGCTGCTTAGCCCAAGATATTGGCCAAATCTGTCCCTGGGCCAGTAGTCCTTGCCAGCCGGAATTGCACAATCCCAGCAGCCAGATGCCTGACCGGATTACACATTTCAGAGATCCAGTAGCTAGTCCTGTGTCCCAGATAGCCTAGACTTCCTTTTGCACAGTTCTGGTAGCCATTCACCTAGCCTCCCAGTAAAATTTGCTCAATCTTGCTCGTTAGTTTCCCAGGTATGTGTTGTGTCTTTCCCCAAATTCACTTTGTTTCCACTAACATATTTCTTGCCATGAATGCTTCTTGTTTCTAGATCTTTCAGGTTTTCATCCGTCTCAATGGTTTCCAAGAGAACAAATTAACAAGACATTGATGGAGTTGCAGCTAGAGTAGCAGTTGAGCAAGTGTCCTCTATTCTGTCGATCTATGAAGATACGAAGTTGTATCTAGACAAGGACATCAAACTAAAGTGGAAAGAGGTTAATAAAAAATTTGCAGGCACTTTTGGGGAGGAACTTGAAGACCTTCAGGTGTACGTGAACATGCACAAGTTTGGCTTGTCCTAGATTGCATGCAGATACCCCATGTTCCCATGCGCAGACATGATTCACTGAATCGTCTCTCACACTAACCCCAAGACGATGACCTTGAGAAGCTTTAGTGGGATAAAGCTTGCAACCTTCTAGGAATGAGATTATGATGAGATGTATTAGATTTCAGGCTTGCAACTATAATGAGTCCTTCATTTAGCTTTCCCAATAGTAAAGGTAATTCTAGAGACATTTTGAAGGATTGGGTAAAGGAGCCAGCTCGTTTTAGGATGACACCCAACCAGATCTACAAGACAAAGATATTGAGGAAGGCATACCAATAATTCTTCATATTTTCATGTCGACTGAGTGGTCAAGCGAGCACTGAAAGCTTTCCTCAGAGTTGGGAGATCGCATTGGACCAACTGGCTAGAGAAGGAAGACTATGCAACTGGTCCAGCATACTGGCTCATCAGCTGAAGGAACAAGTCACGAAGGCTCGACAATCACTCAAGAGTATTCATGCAAATATTTAATGTTTGCCTACATCCTAGATGCAGTCTGTCCCCGACATAAGTTCTTGGGCTTGGAGTGGGCATGGTCACCAATGAAGACTGTTGTGAATACATATTTCAAGTTGTTGTCTGAATGCAACTTCAGGGGAGTAATCATACGACTGTTCGACCATTTTGTTACCCTAGTGTACAGGTTGATATTCAAACAGGATCCACCCTGCATGTCAGAGGAAGCAATGGAGGCATTGTTAGGCATTACAGATTGGTATGCCTCACTGTCCAACACTTTCATCCAAATGTTCAGTGCAGAGAAGCCTCTGGATGTTCTGCCAAAGTTTTCCTTGGATGTACTTTTCATGCAGGAAGTAGCGTATCACATCTCAGCAGGATTGACATCTATACTGCAGCAGAAGAGGAAGGCACCTTGGCCCACTCTTCCGTTGTGGATTGGTTTATATGAGATCCAGAGTATCAAGCAAGCAAATGTCAAAGTAGAAAAGATGAAGAAGTACCCATTCGACATCCGAAGCTTCAACATGTATGACCCACATTGCATTGTGAAGGATCACTGCATGAGAGTTCAGTTCAACTAGATCCATGGGGCATTTCGTTGGGCTGAGGAAGACTCATGGAGGTATTGCTAAAATTATTCCAGACCCAATGAATAGGTCAGATTTGTCGTAGAGTTGTTAGCAAAGAAACAAGAAGCAACGTCATCGAGAGCATTAACAGTAGCAGTAGTAGCAAAAATAGAGGCATTAGAGCGAAGCATACCATTGTGTGACAAAGGGAAGAGGAAGATTGTCAACTGCATGGAGGAGGAGCAAGGATGCAAGTTTCGAGTAGATCCACTTGTAGAACAAGCAGCTATGGCTATTCAGGCAAAGAGGCAACAACGTGACAAGAGAATCACATGAAGGCAGAGGGATAAGAAGAGAAGGAGTTTCATGAGCTGAGGGAGCAACTCCGGAAATAATAAGAGTTGCGCGAAAAGGAGAAGGAAGCACATTAGCAATAGATTAAGCAGGGGGCACATCACATGCAGACAGATGAAGCAATGCCCATACAAGTAGTTGATTCATATGAATAGCTAGCATCAGGAAAACAGTGTGAACCATTGTAGGGGCAAGACTTTGCTCATGAGATAGAACATGCACTTGAACAATTGGATGTAGACATGGAGCAACAGGAATTGGAACAGGACATCGACCTCATGCCTCACCATAAGGAGGTCAATTCACCTGCCTCATTGCATCCTGATGATGATCAAGTCTCAAATGACCAAGGAGGCACTAAGATCCTTGGTGGGCAGTCAGAAGCAGAGATGCACAAAATCTCCTCTGACGAATCTCATCACAAATTTTTGCAGTCTCATAAAATATTGACTCCGGAGGACCAAACATCCCCTATGCAAGTTGAAGAAAAAGTGATTGTGATTAATGTGCACAAGCATCCAGCTTCTTTGGCTGATGCAACTAGAGTGTATGCCAAAGCCACTAGCTCAAGTGTTCATTTCCTCATAGCTGAGAATGCGTGAATGGTGAAGGAAATACAGGTGACCAAGCAAGGAGGAGACTTGGTGACAATGTCCACCCGAGCTGAACTAAAGAAGGCAATACTAGATGAAGTATTGTCCCTTGATACAGTTATGCGAGCATTGTACTCCAAGTTTTGTACCCTGCACCAAGCAGTCGTCCATCTCCATGGATGGCAGCAGTGATGTGCGAGAAGAGCATGCATCTTGAAGAACATACATGCTAATGTTGATAACTTGCAAGCACGGACGATGAAGTACAAGGGAGCCCCGCTTCACTTGCCAAAGATGAAGAGGGCCAATGTAGTCAAGTTGCACGCATGTATCTGGAGTCAGATATGGAACTATGAAGACCTATGACAACTCATAGCTAGCATATAGGCTTCCCATGCATGAGTATTCAAGAGCATGGATGCTATAGTGCACAATAATGTGATCCCATCACTTGGGACTCTCACCCAGTGTAAAAATTTTGAATAATATGACACTTATTCACAAAGATTATCCCGATTATACACTAATTGCGGAATACATGCATAATCATAACCTCCTCTACGTTGATCATCAATTTAGCAGTATTAAGAAACATTCACATACGCACATTGAAGCATCAATCACACATATCAACACAGTATGTACCCGGGGAAAGCATAAAGTTGAAAACCCCGAACTATCTGTTTAATATATTGATTGAGAACATGCAACAATACATAGTACAATACTCCTCAGAAGTACTCAGTACTATCTTCACCTATTACACACAAACTAGCTCAGATTTGAATCAATAACTGGCTCAAATATCCTCCATTGCTTGCCTGCCTCCACTGCACAATCCTGCATAGAGAATGGATGAAAGAATGATCCAAATTCGTATTTCCCTTGGATATACCATGCAATCCTCATTGGCATTACTCAATCCATGCATGTGCAAATCTCATGCACAACTATAGTCACAACTGACAGCTGTCTTGCCCTTTCACTCACCTCTAACACTTGTCTCCAACTGAACTATCCATGCACTGAGTTAACTAATGTATTCTTCAGTTGCTTTATGAGTTAATAATTAGTGAATTAATTAATAACTAATTCACACCACTCATCACTTAGTCTATTGATCAGTTAGACTAAATACAACTAGTTCAACTAAGTCAAACTGAACACAACTCCATCAACTCCTCATTCAACTCCACAGAACTTAATCACTGAAGTTCTAACTGAAGTCCTTCATGCAATAGCTCAAGTAACCCATAAGAAACACGTATTTCCTTCTAGCAGCTGCATGTGCCACATCCGTAGCTCAAATTGAAGTGCTCCAAGAGGATAAGATAATGTTTATAGTCCAAATATTATTAAGAGCTAATAATATTCGACTGTTCTATTTTTAGCCTGGCAGTCTAAAAATAGACTCCGCCCATATGTCTAAAAATAGAAGTCTATCTATTTTTACCAACATGATCAATCATCCACAAATAGCATCCTGCAACTCATAGACCATGATCCATATGTCTAAAAATAAACATAGTCTAAAAATAGACTTTGCACCAAAAATAGCCTGCGAGCACACTTAGTGAAGGCGACTTCTTTTCACTAAGCTCCATCATCTTGTTGCATTTTCAACACTCCCTCTCAACAAGATATGGATTATATGCAACCCCTATCCTGTAACTCTGGAATATTCTGCATGCAACACATCTATCCGATCCACTTGCTCCAACAACACTTGGAACAAAAACACTCCCAACTGACCCCTCTGTTGGGCTAGGAACATACTCTAATGCTGAAGCTCTCCTGCTGCTGACAAGTGCTCCCTCTCTGACATCTGCACTACTGCAACATATCCATGCATCTCGCACCATTTCACACCTCTTTGTGCCACCTAGCACTGTGCAAAACACTTGTGCCTCTCGCATTGTTGCGGCCTACTAGCTATGCGCTGTCTTGGGATTCTCTACACTGTCGCTCTCTCTGCCGCTCCATCTGCATCTGTCTCTACCCAATTAGTCAGTTCTCGATACTCCACATCGGGGCTCCTGTAGCAAGGTCTCATCCAAAAGGTTGGGTACCTCAAGGATCATGCCCCTCCTCCTTGGGACGATCAATCCACATCACCCTACCTCCTACCTAGAGATATGGCTGCATGCGATCCCTCTGCCCACCTGGCTTGAAGTTTCCCCCTACTGGAGGTCTCTGCATGAGTAGATGTCTCTACTCGATCTCCACTCAGCTTCCCCTATTGTGGCTACTCCACAACCTCTTGAAGCTACTGCACCAATCATGGCTCCTCCACAATTGTCTAAGACTTCTTCTGGATCTGCATGTTGAGAGGTAATATACCCTCCCTCTCAACCACCAAGTCTCCATCAGTTGCCTTGCTGCTCAAGGCTTTGCATGCATCTTGAACCTCAAGAGCATACAGGTTCTTGACCCATGAACCAATCTGCTTCACCTGTCTAGTGATGATGTGTTTAAGGAAAACCTTTCCCTCTCTGGAGACTACATCATAGCCTCTGTCTTCCAGCATCACGATCGACACCAAGTTTCTCTTCAGTCCTGGTACATACTTGACATCGGTCAAGGTAATTCGAGATCCATGCTCCCTTTGAAAAATAATCGTGCCTACACCTGAGACACTATACTTCTCATCATTACCCAACGCTATGAGTATCTGGAGATCTTTCTCCTCCAAAGTACTGAACAAACTCTTATCGCCGGTCATGTGGAAAGAAGCTCCACTATCAAGAAACCAATTTTTCTTCATCAGATTCCTTTGATGAAGATCTGTTCCTGGTATTTCGCTTGATCTCCTCTTGCACAAGATCTGACCAAAGTCTCTCCCATCCTAGCAATTTCTCCCGACCATTGACAGAGTCCTGATAGGAATGTCAACTCTTCGGAAGACCAAGGAGAGCCAAGCTCACGAAGTCCTCATCATCGACAGTCACCCCCACACTTCCCAACTCATCCTGGAATTGGGTGAACTTCGTGAGATACTCGGGCATACTATCCCCATTCTCACATTTAGATGTTTCTGAGTTTATCCTTGAGTGCCATTCCACCAGCTCAAAACTCAACCGCTTCTGATCTAAAATTCGTGAGAACAAAGTATTTCTCATACAGAGATTGACTGTATGGGCATTCACCAGATATCTCACCTTCCAAAAGAAGGATGAATCCAGAGGCTACCTGGCCCGATTATAAACTCTGCCTGAAGAAATAAAATGTAAACACTTTCTGAATAATAGATCTGATGATCAACTATGCTTTGATATCCTGTAGAACTTTTTCTACAAATCAACCTGCTCTGATACCATGTAGAAATTTTGAATAATATGACACTTATTCAAAGATATTATCCTAATTATACACTAATTGTGGAATACATGCATAATACATAACGTCCTCTACGTTGATCATCAATTTAGCAATATTAAGAAACATTCACATGCGCACATTGAAGCATCAATCACACATATCAACACAGTATGTACCTGGGGAAAGCATAAAGCTGAAAACCCCCAACTATATGTATATTATATTGATTGAGAACACGTAATAATACATAGTACAATACTCCTCACAAGTACTCAGTACTATCTCCACATGTTACACGCAAACTAGCTCAGATCTGAATCAATCACTGGCTCAAATCTCCTCCGCTGCTTGCCTGCCTCCACTGCACAATCCTGCATAGAGAATGGATGAATGAATGATCCAAATTCGTATTTCCCTTGGATATACCACGCAATCCTCATTGGCATTACTCAATCCATGCATGTGCAAATCTCATGCACAACTATAGTCACAACTGACAGCTATTGCCTTTCACTCACCTCTAACACTTGTTCCACTAAACTGTCCATGCACTGAGTTAACTGATGTATTCTTCAGTTGCTTTATGAGTTAATAATTAGTGAATTAATTAATAACTAATTCACACCACTCATCACTTAGTCTATTGATCAGTTAGACTAAATACAACTAGTTCAACTAAGTCAAATTGAACACAACTCCAGCAACTCCTCATTCAACTCCACAGAACTCAATCACTGAAGTTCTAACTAAAGTCCTTCATGCAATAGCTCAAGTAACCCATAAGAAACACGCATTTCCTTCTGGAAACTACATGTGCCACATCCATAGCTCGAACTAAAGTGCTCCAAGAGGATAAGATAATGTTTATAGTCCAAATATTATTAAGAGCTAATAATATTCGACTGTTCTATTTTTAGCCTAGCAATCTAAAAATAGACTCTGCCCATATGTCTAAAAATAGAATTTCTTCTATTTTTACCAACATGATCAATCATCCACAAATAGCATCCTGCAACTCATAGACCATGATCCATATGTCTAAAAATAGACATAGTCTAAAAATAGACTTTGCGCCAAAAATAGCATGCGGGCACACTTAGTGAAGGCGACTTCTTTTCGCTAAGCTCCATCATCTTGTTGCATTTTCAACACCCAGGAGAAGAAAAAGAAGCAAGTTCGACAGGAACTTGACTCGTACTTCGACGCGTTGATGGGCACCGCCACCAGCCCAGACTTGCCTATCAGTGTAGACATCATGCGCAAGTATGTTGTTGGTTCAACCATATTAAAGACAATGATGTGCATGCTCTCAGACAAGTTGGACAGAGGATGCCAAGCAGTTTACCCATATGTTATGGAGGCAAGGTTTAGGTTTCAAACAGATGTCACGGAGGAACACACAGACACCATTAAGGACTACCAATCTTGGCATCAATATGTTACTGTTGATCAACATGAGGATGTGATGCAGGAGCATGAGGCTTAAAGACAAAAGGCTTCATTTTATTCAAAAAAATCCAAAAACAGTTTACAAGCAAAGGAGTGGGATCCTTTAGCTATCAATTTACAAAGTTTTCTAGATAGGAATTAAGTTAGAACATAGTTATTGAGTGATTTTGTAATTAATCCAAGTAGTTCAGACTTAGTTGAGTTTCTCAAGGAGAATATCGAGAAATTTAGGTAATTATCTAGGATTAGATAGATTCGATCCATACATTGAGGATCAAATTGTTGGATGTAAAGTATTTATGTAAGTTTTGAACAATTGTAAGAGGATTTGGCTGGATTTGAATTAGACTGTAAAAGGATTGAAATAATTCTGTATCTCTCTGTATTCTTGCATAATTGGTCAATCCTGGAGGATTGAGTTCCTTTGAAATATCTCTATGTACTGCTAATTTCTATTTGGTTGGTAGAATTAGAATTCTATATGAACTAGTGTTATTGCATTTAAGTTCCTCACTCACTGTGTGTTAAGCTAAATTGAATAATTTCGAAGTACAATGTTTTAGGTTAGCTAAATTCTGAATTCCTTAGTGAAGAGCTAAACCTAGCAGAAGCACTAAAGTCATAGCAGAAGGAGGAAAAAGTTGGATAAACTGTGAATACACTGTAGAAGCCTAGAGCCATCCGATCGACAGAACCATTAAATCAACGGTAGTCGCATGCAAGTCAAGGTTGAGGTTTAAGCCAAAACCGAACGCGATATTTTATTAAATTGGGTTAATAGAACAGTTGATTGGGGTCATCCGATTAGAGGAGCGAGATCCAATGGATATCGCGTGGAAAAGTGAACGAGGGTTAATAAAATTTTCGAACCCAATGAGCAATTCAAGTGTGGCTTAATTACGCTGAAGTCTGGAAAATTGTAGTTGTCTAATGGGGAGGTTGTGATCCAATGGTGGTCATGCAGTAAAGGTCTATAGGGTTTAATTTGGATTGCAGACCCGAGGAGTTTTATCAACGGAAACATTATTTTCTTTCAGTTCCAATAAGTGGAAATTTTGCTAATTTTCAGGTAATATTAGCATTTCGGCTATTTTTAGAGAAATAGTTAAATTTGGAGGCAGATGATTTAAACTCCAAGGGAAATTGGAGAAGAACTTCCACTTGCACTTGAGGATATTATTTCAGGATTTGAATGATTATCAATTACACCTACACCCAGGCCACCAGTTGTGGTATCAGACCAGCTTACTGACACTGAACAATATCTCAAGGATCAGAAAAAGAAATCCAATATGGCCTTCAGAGTTGGAGGAAGAGGTGGTGGTCGAAGAAGAGGAAGACCAGTTTCAAATGCTGAAGTGTTGGAAGATATGCAACAGATGCAAGCTAGATTGGAAGCAATGGAAATGGGAAGAGATATAGATGTTGGAGATGTCAGTGAATCTGAAGCTGACGCTACAGAAGAAGAGGAACCTAGAGATGTAACTCCTGAGATGAGATTCTTTAAGTTAGTATTGAGGTCCACATCTAAGCCCAGAGTGGAAGTTTCAATTTATATAGGAAGCTTAAGCCATATGTAATTGATAGATTGTATAAATGACATGGAGAAATTCTTCGATTATGAAGAAACAGAAGAGGGAAATAAGGTGAAGTTTGTTGTCACCAAATTGAAAGGACATGCAACACTTTGGTGGGATGGAGTGCAGGTAAAAAGAAGAAGACTTGGCAAACAACCAATTAAGAATTGGAACAGGATGATGGAAAAATTGAAAAGTAAGTTTTTGCCAAGTGATTATCAGCAGACATTGTTTAGATAGATGCAGAATCTTAGACAAATGTCTATGTCAGTAAAGGAATAAACAAAGGAATTCTACAAAGTAAGCATAAGAGCAAGACAAATCCAAGATACATATGAGAGGGTTGAAAGATATGTAAATGGACTTAGAATGGAGATCCAAGATGAGATAAGTGTACTGTCTCCTAAAACAGTAGAAGAGGCTTATCAGATGGTATTAAAGGCTGAAGAAAAACTCATGAGGAAGAAATCTGCCAGAAATAGAGGTACTTTCCGAGGAAGGGGAAGTCAAGGTGGTAGAGGGAGATATACAACACCTAAAGATGGAGCTAGCAACAACCCAAGTCAGCATGCACCCATCAGAGCTGATGCAAGTGGCAGAGGGAGTTTTTCTAGAGGAAGAGAAGGTAGAGGCAAAGGAAGAGAAGTGATATGTTACAGATGTAACAAGCTAGGACACAGAGCTTATGAGTGCCCAAAAAACATAGGAATGAATCAGAGGAATACAATTGTTGCTAAGACTGAAGAGGAAACAACAAAGATAATAGAAGAAGAAAATGTACCAGAAAAAGGAGAGTCTTTGGTAGTTAACAAAGTTTTACTAAAGCCAGCTAAGGAAATTGTTGAACTAGCACAAAGAAAGACCTTGTTCAGGATTGAGTGCAAGGTTCAAGAGAAGTGTTGTCAGATGATAATTGATAGTGGTAGTACAGATAATTTGGTTTCCACAGAAGTGGTGGAGAAGTTGAATTTGAAAACCAAGGAACACCCAACACCTTACAAGGTGTCATGATTTCAAAAGGGATACCAGTTAATAGTGAATGAGCAATGTGAAGTAGAGTTGCAGTTGGACAAATACAGAGACAAAATTCTGTGTGACGTGATGCCTATGGATGTGTGTCACATATTACTAGGAAGACCTTGGCAGTATGACAAAGGAGCTATGCATGATGGAAAGAGGAACACATACAAATTTAACATAGATGGTGTTAATCATACATTGCCGCCTATGGAGGAAGAAGATCCATCAAGGAAACCTGATCCAAAGACCCTTTTGCTGAAGGAAAAGGAGTACTTGCAGCAGATGGAAGAGGATGAGGTAAACTTTGCATTGATTTGCAAGCCCAAGGTAATAATTACTTCCACAAAAGTTTCTGATTTACCAAATGAAATTCAAGAGATGCTGGACATATATTGTGATCTCATTGTAAATGATTTGCTTGATGAATTACCACCCATTAGAAAAATCAATCATCACATAGATTTGATTCCAGGAGAAAATCTACCTAATAAAGCAGCTTACAGGATGACCCCGACAGAGAATGAAGAAATCAGGAAACAGGTTTAGGAACTGTTAGACAAGGGACTGGTTAGAGAGAGTTCGAGTCCTTGTGTAGTGCCAACAGTGTTGAGCCCAAAGAAAGATGGAGGCTGGAGAATGTGCATTGATTCAAGAGAAATCAATAAGATAACAATCAGGTACATATTTCCTTTACCTAGAACTGAATATTTGATGGATTGTTTGAGTGGGGCTAGATATTTTACAAAGTTAGACTTAAAATGTGGTTATCATCAAATCGGA
Organism: Pinus taeda; assembly: GCA_000404065.3. Taxonomy (NCBI): domain Eukaryota; kingdom Viridiplantae; phylum Streptophyta; class Pinopsida; order Pinales; family Pinaceae; genus Pinus; species Pinus taeda. Next base: position 20,635 of record APFE030994041.1, read on the forward strand.
ATTAGAGAGGGAGATGAGTGGAAAACTGCTTTTAAGACCAATGAAGGATTGTATGAATGGATGGTAATGCCTTTTGGGTTGTCAAATGATCCTAATACATTTATGAGGCTCATGAATGAATCTTTGAAAGAATTTATTGGCGAATTTGTAATAGTATATCTTGATGATATATTAGTTTATAGTAAATCAAAAGAGGAACATGTGGGACATCTGAATTATGTCTTACATAGGCTACAACAAGAGAAGTTACTGTTAAATTTAAAGAAATGTTCATTCATGAAAGAGGAGTTGGTGTATTTGGGTTTTGTTGTTTCTGTTGATGGGTTAAAGAAGGATCTAGAGAAGATCAAGGCTATCATGGAGTGGCCTTCACCAAAAAGTGTCTTTGAGGTAAGAAGTTTTCATGGTCTTGCTAGCTTTTATAAGAAAATCATAAGGAATTTTAGTAAGATCAATGCTTCAATTATTGACACTATAAGGAAGGACAGACAACCATTTACATGGACTGTTGAAGTAGGAAGAACTTCCAACTGTTGAAGAGGAAAATTACTGAGAAACCTATTTTGATTTTTCCTGATTTAAATAAACATTTTCAAGTGAAGTGTGATGCCAGTGGAGAAGTCATTGGAGCTGTTTTAAGTCAGGAAGACAAGCCTATAGCGTATATTAATGAAAAGTTGAATGATTCAAAGAAGAAATATTCTTCTTATGACAAGGAGTTTTAGGTAGTAGTGTAGTCTTTGAAGAAGTGGAGACATTACTTTATGTCTAAAGAGTTCATACTGTATTCAAATAACTATGCCTTATAGTACATAATGCAGCAGCCAAAGCTTAACCAGAAGCATGTAAAATGGGTAGAATACATTCAAGGTTTTAATTTTGTGTTGAAACATATAACTGGTCAATCAAACAAAGTAGTAGATGCCTTAAGTAGGAAAATTATATTAGTGCAAGAAAGTCAAATTCAAGTGTTGGGTTTTGATTTTCTTAAAGAATTATATGAAGAAGATCTATATTTTAAAGAGGCATTTGAAGCTTGTAGAAACCCTATTTTGTTAGACAGAAGAAAGTGGTTGTATTATTTCTTGCAAGAGGGGTTGTTATTTAAAAGAAATCAACTGTGCATACCAAATTTTTCTATGAGAGAAAATTTGATCAAGGAGAAACGTAGTGGTGGACTTGGAGGACATTTTGGTGCAGACAAGACTTATGAGCAGTTGAACCGGTTTTATTTTTGGCCAAAGATGAGAGCTGAAGTGGAAAAGTATGTGAAGAATTGTAAAGTCTATCAGTATGAAAAAGGAAGGAGCCAAAACACAGGTTTGTATGTTCCATTACCTATTCCAGATAGGCCTTGGGATATGGTAAGTATGGGTTTTGTTTTGGGTTTACCAAAAACTCAAGGGGGACATGATTCAATTTATGTAGTAGTTGACAGATTTTCAAAAATGGCACATTTTATTCCATGTTATAAAACCAGTGATGCTACTCATGTTGCTAACTTGTTTTTTAAGGAGATTGTAAGGTTGCACGGGTTACCAAAGAGCATTATTTCAGATAGAGATACCAGATTTGTTGGACATTTCTGGAGGACCTTGTGGAGGAAACTTGGTACTAAACTGAGTTTCAGTTCTGCATATCATCCTCAGACTAATGGATAGATTGAAGTTGTGAACAAAATCTTGGGTAATATTCTGAGAAGTCCTGTGGGTGAACATCCAAAGCGGTGGGATCAAGTATTGGAATGGGCTGAATATGCTTATAATGATTCTCTTAACAGGAGTTCAGGACAGAGTCCATTCCATATAGTTTATGGAATGCACCTAAGAGGAGTATCTGAATTGAGAGATTTGGGTAAAGCTGAAATGAGAAGTGCTCAAGGAGAAGACTTTACTTCAGAGATTCAAGAAGTACATGACAGGTAAAACAACAGCTACAAGGCAACAACATAAAGTACAAGAATAGAGCAGACTTGAAGAAAAGGGTAATAAATTTTGAGATTGGAGATTTGGCTTTGGCACATTTAAGGAAAGAAAGATTTTCAAAAAAGGGAGTATAAAAAATTAAAATTCAAGAAGATTGGACCATGCAAAGTTTTAGGGAAATTTTCAGCAAATGCATACGAAATTGAATTACCCCCTAGAATTGGAACATCCCCAATTTTCAATGTTGTTGATTTGTACAAGTATGAAAAGGGACAGGCAGACGACACAACAAAAGACAAGGAAGAACAAGAGGTGGATTGGATAAAGCAATTAACTATAACAAAGGCATTGCAACCAGAGAAGATATTGGATAAGAGAGTGTTTAAAAAAAAAATGGGACAAGATTATTTTTAGTACTTGGTCAAGTGGAAGGATCAACCAATTACTAATGCTACCTGGTAATAGAAGCCATGTTACAGAAGCTGGGTTGTTCTGTAGAAGTGCTCATGGAAAGGAGCCCATGAAGAATTTTTTCCTGAGGAGCCTGATGTAGGATCATGAGGCTTAAAGACAAAAGGCTTCATTTTATTCCAAAAAATAAAAAAACAGCTTACAAGCAAAGGAATGGGATCCTTTAGCTATCAATTTACAAAGTTTTATAGACAGGAATTAAGTTAGAATATAGTTATTGAGTGATTTTGTAATTAATCTAAGTAGTTCATACTTAGTTGATTTTCTCGAGGAGAATATCAAGCAATTTAGGTAATTATCTAGGATTAGATAGATTTGATCCATAGATTGAGGATTGGATTGTTGGATGTAAAGTATTTATGTAAGTTTTGAAAAATTGTGAGAGGATTTGGATGGATTTGAATTAGACTGTAAAAGGATTGAAATACTTCTGTATCTTTGTGTATTCTTGTATAATTGGTCAATCCCATAAGGTGGAGTTCCTTTGAAATATATCTGTGTATTGTTAATTTTCAGTTGGTCAGTAGAATTATAATTATTTATGAACTGGTGTTATTGCGTTTAAGTTCCTCACTCACTGCGTGTTAAGCTAAATTGAATAATTTTGAAGTACAATGTTTTAGGTCAGCTAAATTATGAATTCCTTAGTGAAGAGCTAAACTTGGTTGAAGCGCTAAAGTCATAGCGGAAGGAGGAAGAAATCGAATAAACTGTGAATACACCGAAGAAGCCTAGAGCTCTCTGATCAACAGAACCGTTAGATCAACGGTAGTCATGTGCAAGTCAGGGTTGAGGTTTAACCCAAAACCGAATGTGATATTTTATTAAACTGGATTAATAGTACAGTTGATTGGGGTTGTTTGGTTAGAGGAGAGAGATCCAATGGATATTGCGTGGAAAAGTGAACGGGGGTTAATAAAATTTTCGGACCCGATGAGCAATTCAATTGTGGCTTAATTCTGTTGAAGTTCAGACAATTGTAGTCATCCGATGGGGAGGTCGTGATCCAATGGTGGTCACACAGTGAAGGTCTACCGGGTTTAATTCGGATTGCATACCCGAGGAGTTTTATCAATGGAAACATTATTTTCTTTTGGTTTCGGTAAGTGGAGTTTATGATAATTTTTGGGTAATATTAGCATTTCAGTTGTTTTTAGAGAAATAGCTAAATTTAGAGTCGGATGACTGAAACTCCAAGGGAAATTGGAGAAAAACTTCCACTTGCACTTGAGGAGATAGTTTTAGGATTTGAATGATTATCCATTACACCTACACCTAGGCCACTAGGATGTCAAGCAGTTGGACTTCTATTGCTGTTTAAGTTAGAATGATGTCTAGTTTGTCTTGTTCAAGCCATTGTTCACATGGGTACATATGCATTGTAATGTTGAGTCATGTTAAGTGTAGGTCAAGTCTCAATAGTGAATGTAATATTCATAGAGTAGGTGAAGAGTCATGAGGGTAGTTGAATGGTCACAAAGGGGATGTCAAGGGTCACCCCACCCTTTGCTATAAATATTCCCTCATAACTCATTGTATATGCTTTTGGTCATCCAAGATTCTATTAAGACTATCTTGAAGAAATATTGGATAGTATTGTAATACGCCTTGGCTTCTCCAGTGCATGGAGCTAATACATCTCTTTGGAGGAGTAGGCGTATGTGGATGTAATGTTTCACTGATGGGGCTAGTAGGTTTACATGGATGTATTGTATGTTTGGAATTTACACTTTATATAATAAGAGCCAACACATTTTCATGCATATGTTGTTATTGTAGTTGGACTTCTTCGGCTGCTTTAATGATATGTGTTGTTTAACTTACGTATTTGAGTATGAACTGATTCACATGCAATTATATGAATCTTGTTGAAAATGTGTTGTATATGTTGTTAATGTTGTCACCGTTCGTGTCGACTACTCTGTCGGACACCAGACAAACCTTTCACATGAACCTTGCTATAACAACCGTTGTACTTATTTGGACTAATCCATGAGTGTTGTACGTGTTATCTTACCTTGTATGTTTTGAATACCGCATTTGAGTGGACTGCTCCACCAGAAGCTGTGTATGTCCTTTTGTGTTGTGTGTTCCTAGCCGAGTTGGGACTGATCCCTTTCAACCTGGAACTCACCTTCACCATTTTCTCCCCCTTTTGTGTTAGAACCTCTCATACATCTTCCTTGACTCATTGCAGCAGTCACACCCTTGCTACTGACAGAGTTATCCTACTTGCCTCTGTGCGACATTGCGGTCAAGGCATTACCTTACGACCCACTGTTGGACTCCTACACAAAACGGTCTGAGGTCCAATTGGGACTTCTTACCGGGGAGATCCCCTTGACATGTTGGTAGGTATAGCACTGTTAACAAATTGTTTTATATGTATTCCAATCAATTATTGATAGTCTTATCCAAGCTTCTGGAGGTTAGGTATACAAAGGTAAAACAAATCTTTATACATGGAATTCCAAAAAACTTCTTCAAGGCTAGTTGAAGCATATTTTGGTATTCTCATTGGAAATCTCATGGAAATTATTCAAATATTTGGGCATCCCGATTAGTTTTAAATCTCATTCTTATCATTATTGGCCCCCAATTATATCTAAACTGAAGCTAAAATTTGAACAATGGGGTGCTCACCAGCTCAATCCTATTAGTCCAATGATTATTATATAAGTTGTATCATATGCTCTTCCTTTGTTCCAATTTTATCCCCATTGGGGATTCATAAGTAGATGTCACAAGAAATTTGTAAATTTTTTTGCCAAGGGGGAAAATCAAATGCCAAAAAAAATCACCTGACTAAATGGCCCATCATTTGTACCCCAAAATGTCATGGATGATTAGGCATATGTGATACCTCTCTTGTGAATATAATCATTGGAGAAATATTACTTTGGAGGTTTATATCTCATAAAGAGGTGTGGTGGAAAAAGGTTATTAGATTCAAATACTTCTCTAGTGATTTCCTAAACTTCTTTGAGTCCCCTACTTGTGCTTGAGGTGGATCTTCAATCTGGAAACTTATGTCATAAGCTACATCTATAATTAAATAATACATAACCTACATTCCAAGAAATGACTAGAAGATTACTATATGGCATTGTGGGATCCTTGGGCATCCATCATTAGTTTGAATCCAAACTATATTACCTCTTCATGATTGTTTATCTTGTCATGCTATGTTATCCATCGATATATCTCATTGGTCTAGTGATGGAAGATGGTTTGTTTGGGATCTCCAATTGATTCCACATACCCTTAAGGATGTTGCTCACACATTGAAAATTCATATTGCTTGGTGTGCCCCTAGGCATATGGATGAGGAAGGTGTCAAGGGTCGGAAATTATCAGAATATTCTTTCAAGAAAGGTAATTTACATATGTTCTTTCCTAAAGGAATTTCCCCAAAAATTAGCATTTGGGAAAAATTTTCAACTCTTAGAAGCCCTTCTAAAATAAATATCTTCTTTTGGTCTTTAATTCATCAGAAAATTATAACTAGTGAAAACTTGAATTGAAGGGAATTTGCAATCCAACTCATTGTCTTCTTTTCTCCTCTCAAGAAGAATATATTCAACATCTCTTCCTTGATTTTTCCTGCATTCATTTAGTTTGGCACTTTGTTTTTCTCTATATTGAGGTAATATTAATCTAGTCTTTTGTCAATGAGTATTTTTCTTCATGGGATCACCATTGGCAAGTTTGTCTTAAAAAATATGGGTTATTCTGCCAAAATATATATGCCAGAAAGTCTAGATAGCTCAGAGTTTGTATGGTATTGATCCAGGTGGATGTTGGTGGCCACCCACCTATCCCATTTGAACCCCCACAACTGTCTCTTTTAGTTTTTTCAGTTTCCTAAATTGTAGCACAATTTACTATTTTTAGCATTTTTTTGGGTCCTAAACTTCCAGAACCATTTTGAGGCCCTAAACGATGTTTTTTGGGAGAAATTATGGAAGCTCATTTTCCCCTCAAAATCAAATATTTTTATGTGGTACTTGTTCGAAATAAAGCCCCAACTTGTGATATCCTCAAGAAAATATCATTCTTTGGCTTGAGAAAATGCCCTCTATTTTATATTTTTAAGCCATCCATAATATCTTCATTACCTATCCCTTTACATAGTTGGTTTTTAAATAAATAAAAAATTTAGAAGGCCCTTCTTACTATTGGTAGGGATCGAATGTTCAAGGCTCACTAAAAAATTGGTTATCCTCAAATCTAAATACTTACCACAAGGAACTCCCTCTAGTGGTGGCTTGGGTATATGTCAGATGAGAATCAAGCAATATTTGAAGGTAAAGGAATCTCCTTCTCAAAATAGCATTCATAGTCTGGCTCTATAGAATTCCCTAAATCTCAAATAGAATTTTGAACATGTTGAGTCTTCTTTAGATATTGTCATAAAAAAAGGATTTCCCTTTGCCTTATTTCAATTTCATTTTTCAATCCAACCCAACTCAAGGTGAGGTAGGAGGAATTATCTGCTTGGACAACTCACATTTTTCCTCCTTCTCTATAAATTTAGGACCAACTAGAAATAATTATGTTGAGCTCTTTGCACTTTATCTCCTTATTCAACTCGTTATTAATTAAATGATACACTCTCTTCACATATATGGGGACTCAAAGGTGGTTGTAAAATGGATGAATGGACAAGCTAGATTGAGGAACTACACTCTATTTACTACTTATCAAAATATTTGAAAAAAATCCCCATTTTCTTCTTTTATTACCTTTGATCACATTTATAGGTTAAGGAACAAATAAACACATTCTTGAAAGTTGGTTTGGACTTGGAGCAAGGGACTTGGAAGATTACAAAAGAGAAGGAAGGCTAGAGCACATAATATCTTCTTAACCCTTGGAGATAACTAACCTTCTCCACTTTCCAATGCATCTACTATGAAAAGATATGTTTTAGATCTCATCAAGCATGTTTTTTCCATTCTTACACCTTTTAAAAAAAAAGCACATTTGTGCTCCTTATTCACAATGATGCCCTTAGGCATATGCAGATGTTAATTTTTTTCTCTTAATAAATTGAGTTTTTTTTATCCTTGGAATATATTATTATATATATATATTATATATTATATTATATATATATATATATATATATATATATATATATTATATATATATATATAGTATAGTATATTTGCCAACTAAAAATAAAATAAAATAAAGGCCCGTGTATTTTAATAATTTTAAATATTTTGGACATGTTAAAGTTACATGATAAATAGAGATCATTTTTATTTATTTATTAAAAATTATATATTTTCCTAAAAAGTATGAATTTATTTGATTTCACTATATTAGTAACACACACACACACATATGGATTGACATGAGAGTTTGTATGAAGTAAAATTTGTGTTTGGAGTACAACATGTACATTAAATACATTAAACTATACCATAACATACTAGCTAGCTTGGATAAAGGAAAGCTTCAATCCAAAATATGACTACAAAATTCCAACTATATTTATCTTATAGATTATACCACTATAAAATGAAGACTTTCTAAAACATGCCCAAAATTTTACGAACTTTTAACTCCATATAACCTAAGAATCATGTAAATACAAAACATCCTAGGTTGATGCCATTTTAATATCTTGACTCTTAAAATTGGAACAAGTAGATGAGGAGAACGAGTAGTAGTACTAGTTGAAGAAAGTGTTGAATTTTTTTGTCCTAAAGTCACTAGATATCCTACACTTTCCAGTGAATGGCATTGATTTCATCTTACGAATTCTAAATGAAGCTGCACTGTTCAATCAATATTTTCAATGAGGATGTTAAGCTAGAGAACATATGATTATGATTCATATAAAGGGAAAGAATGTTTTCTTGTGATTTCTTTTAAATGAAATTGCTGAGAATGATACATTGCTATTGAGAAGCCAAAGGAACACTAATGAATTATTTTATTATCCAAGGGAAAATCAATACCAATCACATACCTTCCATAGAGAAATAAAACTAATGCCAAAACACACTGCATATAATCAAGGAGCCATGGAATGGAACACATGTTTAGATGTAGAATCTCCACCCCCTATTTCGTGTTTGTCCCTAGGAAACTTATAAAAATCCAATCCAATATCAAATTCCTAGCATACTGTAGGTTACATCCAAATCTGGCCATGCAAATCAAAAGAAACTTGAGTGACACCCAATGAAAAATAGTGCACAAAGGGAAGTCATGATATGATAACACTAAGGGGAGAATACAGCCCCACACAACAACAACATAATTCAATTTCCCATCATACTCGATCATATAAACAAGATTGAGAATAATAGTCTTGAGAGGAGATCCATTAAGTACTGAGCATAGGGAGGATACCTGAGATGATAAAGCACCTAAGCCATCCTGTGACATTTGAATGAATTTCACCTTGTTGAGCTTGAAGGACTAACTACAACAAATAAATTGTTGAGTAGACCCAGAGGAAAAATCCAGAGGACTCATAGAGAAGAGGAAATAATGCATGAAAATTTAATGATCTCCAATATTTATTATGGGGAGAAACTTCATCCATGGGCATCTTTCCCATTTTATTGAATGAATCATACAATTCCCATCCACAAAAGTGTATAAATTCTAGGCCACTAAGAGCTCGAAAAACAAATCTACTTTCGTAACTAATTATATAATATTTCTCCACGCTACTATTGATCCTTTGTAACACCAAGAATAACCACCAAATCAATCCTAGATAAAATGATCATGCTATGAAAGCCCTTACCCTCATAATTTATATTAGCTATAACAATTTCTCCAATCCAATCCACCTCAACATACTATAAGTACAACACAATCCATTTTAGGGGCATTGAGATTGATAAGGGAAGAAATGAATGTCGACTGTCCTTTTGCTTCTCATGACCTACTTTGAGAATTTTCCATTCTACCTAATGTAGATTAATCCTAGTGCAACAAGGGATTCTACACAAGTATTGCCATAAGATCCCACCCTTCTTCATGATTCCACAATAATTGCAAATCATCATACTCACAAATATGAAAAAGGTGTGAATTAATCCCCAGCTTCTCTAGATTGTTAACTTCGCCCATGCATGAATTAGGCCATGAACTAGTGACATATTTACAATGCTTTGAAAAGAGTTATTTTAATTCAGGGATGATTTTTTACCTTGGTTCATAAACATTTAATAAATGTATATGGAAAAACATAATGATTCCACTAGCATTTATTTCTCTTATCTTCAATTAAACCCCTTTATTATCCATGATATATTTTTGGTTGTTAATCCTTAGCATATGCTAAAAATATAAAGAAGAGAAAAAATGGATGAGGCCTTTGATCTTCTTAACAATATTCTTAAGCCTCTTTTCTTAGGGGATGGTATAAACAATGATATATTGCATAAGTAATTTGAATCACAGATCATTATCAGAGAAAAAAGATGGTGATTTTTTGCTATCAATAGCCCTTGAATCAATGCATATGCCTTTGCAATATTATTGATGAGAGAACCCATATCCCATGCATATAATACTTCTATATTCCCACCAGGGTAAATGATAACAACATGACCCCCCTCCCTACGCAAACCATCACATTGCCACCCTCAAATTGTTCTTGGAAGCTCCATTAAAACAAACAATAGGAAAGGTCTAAACTTTGAGTCGTGTTACAAATTCCTCAATAGGTGAATGTAGTTGTTAGGGCTCCTTATGTGGGGGATAAAGGGGAATGTGAGGAATAGAATAAAAGGAATAATATTTCTCTTTCCATGCCATTTCCAAAGCATCCAAGATTGAGGGGATTGAAATCTCATAGACTTATGAAACCGAGAATATTAAAATAAAGAGAGAATGCTGGTATCCACACTTTGAGGGAGGAGTTTCTGATCTTGAAAAATACTTTTTCAAGTTGAAAGTTAAACCTATTTATGACAAGGTCTTTGTAACCACACACACATGTTCTATCTTAGAGGCCAAAATCAAATTTTAAGGCTTGAAAAGTAAATTAATTCAAAGTAATCTATGCTAATGTGAAAGCTTCAAAATCTATTCTATGGAATAAGGAAATGAAATATTATTCTATTGAGCTTTGAAAGAAACATTTATTCTACTATGCTTTCAAAATAAATCTAAACTACTGAGTTTTAAAAAAGAAACTTATTCTATGAAACTTTGAAGAAAAATTAATCTATGAGGCTTGAAATAAATTCTAAACTATCAAACCTGTGAAAGAAGAGCTAGTCTACCAAGCTTTGAATCAAAACTATTCAAGAAATAAGTAACAAAAAGGCAAGGAGATATCAATAGAAACTTGAGAACACAAGAGATTTCTAGTGTGCATATTCTAAACCAAATCTAGTCATAAGCATCTAAACATAAATCTTAGATTAAGTGTAAAAAGACAATTCAAGGTAAATATTTTTTATTTTTTTGGTTTATTATCAAGCACTTGGCCTGTAATGAAACAAAGAGAAATGAGTGCAATGCTAATTTAGAAACAAAGTACTGAGATGAAACATAACCTCTAAATGAATCAAACAACTAAAAGAAGAAAATTCTAATCTAGTTGCAAAGCGTAAAGAAATTAAATCAAAATGACAAAAGTCATCTATACTCTCTCACACATCCTCAGGGGAACCTTTTGATGAGTGCGAGAGGTTAAAAACATAGATCACAAGATTGGAATTTCCAGCACAATCACTAAGATTCCATGAACATAGCTTGTATTACTTGAAGTGTAAAAATAGAATTCACAATGCAAAATAGCAATATAATAATTCTAAGCTTAACTAACTATATTTATCTTTCAAAATGAAGCATTTTTATAATGGTTTAAATATTAACAACTTAAGGAATTATTGCCTAGAATAGAGAACTAAAATTGACACATAATCTTCCAGATCAAAATAGCACATTTTCTTCTCATGATTTAATACTGAAGGAGTAATCATGAGAAGGCATTTATCAACACATCATCAACTTAAATTTAAGGCTTCAAATCTCACTTGCTTGTTATTTCCATGCTCGCTTTATTGTAGAGTTGGTCTCTTGATACTTTGCGCAAAACAAGTATTCCATAGCCACATTGACCATAAGTTTGACCAACGATACATGCTTATCCTTTGGGTTTCCACCTGTGACTAGTAGGTGGACATCCATGTAGGTGACATTAGGTAACTGCTCATCTATCTTGGTTGTTCTCTAACACATGTGAACCTATAGAACTTAGGATTAGTTGGTCATGGAAATTCAAGTTAGCTGCAAAAAGTGCACATTTCAGTAGCTATAGTATAGTTTAAACTAATTGCATAAATAAAACATATACTTTGAGCTATTAATGGATGATTACCTTTACATTGTAACTTGCATGACTCGGATGACCTTTAATTCATAAACAAGATTGAATGAAGTGAAAATGTGTAACAAAATCGGTGGAAAAAGGAAAAATGTATTGTCAAAAGGAGAAAAATTTGTAGGTTCAACTATGTATTCATTCTATTCCAAGACATGATCTTCCCTTAGGACTACATCTACAAATTATAATCAGTGTTGCATACCAATACCAGGGGCCATAGAAATTTGATTCAGTGTGTGGAGCCCTTCCTCATATAAATAATGAAGAAGTTATTTGAGAGGATGTGTTATTATTGGCTTCCTATCCATGGATCCTTTCCAATGAGAATATTTGAACCACTACCAACTTTCCATTTAAGGCCATTTCCAGTAATTGGAAAGGCTTGGATCATAAATTTCCAAATAATTGAACCATTTTTGGAGGATTTGTTTGGTAATTTGATCCAATCTAATGTGAGGGAAGGGTGTATATATTTTTGATACATTACTTGTGACTAGAGCCTTATTCCTTGAATAAGTTTCCAAACACCTTTTGTAGCTAGGTCACTTTCCAACCAATGAACATTTCTTTACCCCATCCTCCTAGTGATTTTGGAGATGCAATGATGTCTCAAGCTATCAAGGAAAATGGATGTTTCTCATAATTCACAACCCACAAAAATCTAAAGGAGAGTTGTTTTATTTATGAATAATACCTTTGGATATCCAAGAAATGGAAGCAAAATATATTAGAATGGCTTCAAGAACCAAATTTTCACAAAAAAAGACTTCCTACCTAGGAAATCCATCTGTTGCACTAGCCCCTTATTCATTTTTCAATTTTGGCCAAGAGCTTGTTCCAATCTACTTTTGAGTAATTGTTTTGTTTAGAAAGAAGACCATGTATTTTAATTAACCTCCCAACTGATGAGGATGGGAAGAAAGAATATCTTCAATGTTTGATGCTTCTTACTCTATCAAGCCATTTTCAATCAAAAGAGATAATTTTGATTTATAATCATTCATGTGGTTATTATGGAGATTTAAAGGATGTCCTTCAAGGAGTGAATATGAGAAATATTACCATCATAGAAGGTAACAATATCATCCAAAATTAGGCAATGACAGATGGAACATTGTCGACTAATAGAAATACCTATGAACCTGTGTCTATAAATGGAATTACAAAGGAGACATCTACGTCCTTTTGAAATAGGGAGGAAAAGGAGAGGAGATAAATAATATCCTTATTTGAGCCCCTTTTGTATATTAAATAAAGGGGAGGTATCATGATTCATCAATGGAGCTAGAGAGGTGGATTTGATACAACTAATAACCCAAGAGACAAAAGTGTGCCAGAATCCTAAATGAAGCAATACGAGTATGAGATATAGCTAATTTACCCTATCAAAAGCTTTTGATAAATCCACCTTATACATGACCACCCTTTGTCTCTTAGTATAAATATATGAATACCTTCTTTTGGAATACCAATAACTTCACGAATTTGACTTCCCTTAAGGAACTCAAACTATCATGTGTGCAAATAAAATGGGTTTAAGACAAATGGTTATAATCTTCACCGTTATCTTATAGATGACATTACAAAGGGAGATCATCCTAAAGAGATAAAAGGAGGACATGTTGTCAAATTTAAGAATGAGGGTTATGAATGTAGAATTGAATGAGGCCAATATTTTCCCTTCCAACCTAGATAAATTTACAACTCTAAGAATATCTTCTCCCATGAAAGCAAAACAATTCTTGGTAAAATTCAATGGAGACACCATCCAATCCCGAGATTTTCCCATTTCGGAAGCCATGAAGGACCATTTCCAATTCTTGTTTTGTGAATTCTTCCATTAGAGCATCATTTCAATCCTGATCAATAAAGTTGGGAAAGAGGCTACAATTCTTAGGATCTTATCAATGGTTGGTTCGTGATCTTGGTGGAAAATCCCTATGAAATAGTTGCATCACTCACATGTTATGTGTTTAAAAGATGTGGTTGAGGATCCATCTAATTTTTTGATAGCCCAAATAGTGCCGATGTATTTGGAAGTACTTAGTGCCATCATCCCATGCTTGTAACCATATTCCAAAAGGATACTTTTCCTTTTATCTATAAGATATTTTATCATTAATTTACTTTCTCCAAAAAGTGAGGCAGGTTCATTATCACTATAAAAGGAGTTCAATAACTCTTCAACTTTAGAAGTGGTTTTGTTTGCATCTTCCTTCTTCATTTTCCCCATGTCTAGATGCTTTTTTTTAGCTATCCTTAGGTTTAGGTAAAATTTTATTGGGGGAATCCCTCTTATTGGGATTGTAGGGGCTCCAACCCTTCTTGATCTCTTCCAAAAGAGAAGGATCTTCTATCTAGTTTGGATTAAGTTGAATGGGCTAGGGGACTTTTGAGAAGTATGGTCTAATTCCAAAATTACAGGTTGATGGCTTGAATCCCCTCCAATTGAAACCCATTGTTGAACTCTAGGACCAATTTCTAGAATATCACATAAAATCAGGAAGCAATCTAATACTTTTTCTATTTAGGACTGACCATATATTTTTTTGTTCCAAGTAAGGCCTCCAGGGCCAACCTAGATTATCTTGACCAACAAAACAGGTAATGAAAATATGAATCTCTGCACCCAATGATTATTCCCTTAGGTCTTCCAAAAGAATAAAGTTACATGAAACTCTAGGAAGGAATGAGATTACTTAATTGGTTGATAGGTTTTTCTCCTTCCAACATTTTCTTTTGGAGGAATAATATATTAGGAAAATGAGCCTTGACAAGACTTTTGATTGTCAACTTTTTTGAGGGGTTGGCCAACCCCCCTACAATTTAGAGAGATAATTTTCAATTTATAATCCTCAATGGGGCGTTTGCTCTAAGGGCCTCGACGATGGATTTTTGTTTTCCTAACCAAATTTCCAAGTTTTCTCTTTTTGGGCTAAAGACAAAAAGGAATTTCTTCCATGGAGAGAATCCTTTTTGACGTTGTTATCTACGGAACCTAACCCACCCCCTATAAAGGGAAGAAATTAATCAAGAGGATGCAAAAGAGGGGGTCAATAGAAAAAATATGAGATCAAAGGTTATAACAAAGAGGCATCATAAATGGGTTAGAGGAAAAGGCATGCATGTTATATCGTATAAAAAGGGAGTGGAAAGGGAAGGAAGGGGAAAAGGATGGAAATGGGGGATCGAGGGGTAGAAACGGTGAGGAGGAGGGAAGGGAGAGGCTTAGAAGGGATTTCAAGGGGTCATCCAAGAATGGAAGAGGGGAGAAGGAGAAATGTAGATAAAGGAGAAAGGGGAAAAGAGGTATTGAATAGAGAAATAGGAGGAACCATGTTCATACCTGTAGGGGGATGGCTCCAAACATATGGATACAAGAGTTGAGGGAGGAGGCATAGGTGAGAAATCCTTGAGATCTAAACCCTTATAAATAGTTGAGGGTTCCACAACCTTTTGTGAGTGATCTGCTACATCAAAAGGGGATTTTTACTATGATTATGTTGCTTACCCATATGTTGGAGAATCTTTCTCCCTAAACTAAGATTTGTGCACCCACTTTTCCTTAGGTTTTTGGAGGGAACATTCCTTGGCAAGGTTTCCATAAGAATGTCATCAACCAAGTTTAAACAGTATACCTTCATGTCCAAATCTTAATGATGGGAGTGTTGACTAGCATCAGTAGTTAAAGGAATCTCCAAGACCTGCTAATAGATTTAAGCTAGTAAGAATCTGAGTCATCTCCTTATACCCATTTTTCTTAAAGGAAAGGTATACCTTGTAATAGAAACCTGAAATATTTCCAAATTTTTTAAACACTTACTCGAACCAGAAGATAAGTGGAATTTTGGGAAGATGCATATCAAAAATTTCAATCTTTTGAGATTGGGCATCAAATTCCAAAGGAAATTCTTGATGAAAAGGGCTTGAGAACCCTGGTGCCAATTTTTCTACAGGATATTTCGTGTGTCTTCCTTAGATTTCACTATCCAACCCATCCATCCTTCACCAATACTAGACAACGTGTATCCCAAAGTATTGAAAAACAATTTTGTAGTCCAAGTACATAGAACCACCATAGACATTCTTTTACTCTAAAATATTCCAACAATGGTTGTATCCTCCATTAAATAAATTTCATTTAAATGGATGTCCCTCCCTAGCATCACATAGGGTTCACCCACCCTTAGTTTAATGCATTTTTTATTTGACTTGGTATACATTTTCTAAGGGGGCTGAGGTGGAGGAAGGTTGCAGCCATGATCTGAATCTCGAGTAAGAAGATGGCTAAGGACCCTAGATTGTGAGGTGTTGATGGTTTCGAAATCAAAGTATCACTCCAACACTACATCAACATCTCAAACTTCTCAGCGACTAACAAGAAGTAACATGAATGCTATCCCAAATTGTATAGTTGTGCAAGGAGGGGTTGAATGCATGTCAAGAATGGTGTCATTCAACCTTCTCATTTGTCAAAGGAATTTCAATTGACTAGGAAGATTCATGCAACTCATATCCTTGACAAAAGAAACAAAATACTAACTAACTACACTAACCCTAAACACCAAATTATTTATAAAAGAAACAAATTAATCATGTCTCTAAGGTTTTGACCTTAGAGTACTATAGAGCCTGAGTTGCATTTAACTTATAAATTAAAGAGAACAGATTGAATATAATATCATTTGTTCCAAGACCATTAAAACATTATACCTCTTCCCATTTGAAAACCTAATAATCATATGCATAAATCAGTGGTCAAATTGTTAAAGGCATGTTTTTAATATTAATTTTATTTTATGACATAGTTTAATTGTTGTGTGTGTGTGTATATATATATCATTTTTGAAATTAAAATCTTAGTCAATAATGTAAAATATATGATTAAGTTGTTAGTGAATAACATCCTTTTAATAAGAATTACGTATTTGGACAAGTTGTAGTCAATTAACAATTCTTTAAAATAAAACATAAACAAGTTACGTATAAAAGTAAAAAAACAAAATAAAAAAAGTACGACTAACTAAAAGGAAATGTCAAATAAACTAAAAGAAATAGGTAATAGTTAGGACATCATTTACAAGAGTTATGATCTATATAAAATAAAGTAAAATGAAGTAAAAGTCATAGAATTTACATGACATCCAAAGTGAAACACATATGTTATAGAAATTATGATAGTAAAAAGAAGTAGAATAACATGTTTTTAAAGAGAGAATTAAAAATAAAATGTAAATATAATTAAAGAAACATAAGCCCAAATTCCAAAAACCATTGAAGGGAAATATGACCAACAAAGGAAATATATTTTTTTATTACATTTTTGACATCTAGGTACATATCTATACAATGGAATATGTGTGAAAGTGAGAAGATGATGCATAGTCGAATTTAAATTGATCAATAGAGAAAAAGAATATCATATCTTGCAAAACTGTCACGTAGTTAAAACCAACTTTAATGATAGAAACAATGAAACAAATGCAGTGAATGATCATAACCTTTTCCTGACTATTAACCAATGGAGCTCTGCATTCACATTCTAGAAGACACTTGAAAAAGGAAAACTGCAAATGAACAATTGCATCATACAAGCAGAGGTTAATTGCATGAAGAAGGAACATGAAATAAAGGAAACCCTTACTAACTAGTCATGCCCTCACTCACAAAATGGGCAACATATGGGAATAAAAAAGAGGGAAACTCTTCTTCAAATTTGTTGTGTGATTTTATAGATCTCTTGAGGAAAATGAGTGGTTTAGATCCTCCTTGATTGGTCTTTGGATGAGTGTTGAGTAGTTGGATTCATTGAAATCGTTGGAATTTTTTTTATTTTTTATTTATTTCATCGCATTTGGCTCATAATTTTTTTTGGACTTGCTCTTCCTTTCGTTTTCTTTTTTATTTTATATTACAAGTTACATAAGCTTGCCTGGAAGCCTATGTTCCTCAAGAATAATTTGGGTAATAAACTCAAATTAAAATTCAAGATAGAGTGAGAGGATAATAAACAAAGTGAAACTTTGTCATTTAGAAAAATTGACAAAAGTCACTAAGTCCACTGCTAAAGAAACATTTATAATAAGATACTGATCTAACTTCCTCCATGGGTTTATCTTTACCTCAATTATTATCCAAAGTTACTGTGTTAAAATTATAGCGTAGTAAGATAATTACAACCCTCTTTATCTTTGTTTATTTAATTCTTTTACATTTGCAATATTATTTTCTAATTTGTAGGGGAAGCCAACGAACGACCATAACATTAAATCACATATTGACCTTGGTGTTCACTTTCACAAACTGTGTTTGCATATCTTTCACCATCCATTCATATTAATAGTAGTGTCAATTTTGCATACAATGCCTTCCCATTAAAGAATCTAACTCTCTTCTCTTTTTCATTCTTGATATTTGGTTCCCATATGTTGTAGTGGCTACAAAGACCCTCCAAAATTTTGGCTTGCACCCAATTTCAGAGCCTCCCTTGAGAGTTTCATTTGATGGTTGTGCACACTCGAGTTCACTCTGTGAGCTCATGTGAGTATTTTCACCCACCATGCTTGATCATTTCATCCAAGTTTTTCATGTTGATGTCAATGTCATTCTTGTGACCATGTTCTAGTTATACTCAGGGCCTTCACTCCATGTGTACTTGTTGCGTTCACTATGTAAACATCTGTCGCACTCACACACTGAGTCACATACATTGTTGAGAAAACGTCATCACTGTCAACCAATGATCAATCACAAACGTCGCACTTGTCACTCACATTGTTGGTTAGTCATGTTGAGCATGTGTGTCTGGATGGTTTGAGTTGTCTCGTCGTCGAGTCATGTAAGTGTGTGTTTGTAGGATCACATATGCATCATCTTTCACTTGTTCACACACTTAGTCATTTTGTTGAAGTTCTAACGACCGAACTCCCCTCTGACAACCGGACCATCACCCCACCATTGACTTGATTGACTATCACCGAGAGCAACACAGAAGCACCAAGCAAGTCATTTCAAGCTACGTTTCCAGCAAGCAAATCAATTAGCCTTCACGCTGGTCAACCAGAGAGTTTAACTTGGTAGCCACACCGAGACCGACTCCCCTCAAAACTTGCACAGAGGTTGCATACCTTGCCCGCTTTGCTAACTAGGAAAATTTCACAGATAGGATGGACAGACACCTAGTGCCCATCCTTGTCTCCCTCAGAAAATTGTGCAGTTTTTCCAACCATTGTTCCTGACAGTCAATTGACTGCTCACCAAAAAAATTACACAGTTTTCATGAGCAAGTCCTCTGCTACCCAAAAATCCACTCAGCTCAGAAACTACGCAGAGGTGATTAGTAGGCTAGCCTCCCAGGATCAATGCAGTTTTTCCTACCAGTAATTCCTGACAGCTAACTGCCAGTTCCCTCTAAGAATTGCGCAATTTTTGCTATCAAGCCCCAACAGTTGACTGTCAGTTCCCCTTAGAAATTGTGCAGGTTTTGCTGCCAGTGACCTAGCAGTTGACTGCCAGTTCCCCTCAGGAATTGTGCAATTTTTGTTGCCAGTGTCTCGGCAGCCAGGTGCCAGTTCCCTCCAGGAATTGCGTAGTTTTCTCTGCCAATCTCCCACTACCCACTCATTCTAGAAATTGCGCAGATTTTGTCTGCTCAGCCTTCCTGTAGCCCAGACTGTTTCTCTCAAAAACTGCATAGTTTTGTTCTCCAGCTTAGTCAGACCCTGAGGATAGTCACCATCAATTCGGATTTCCCATTTTCATCACCTAGTGACTCTTACACAGTTTTCATCAGGACTGCCCAGAGCTTCCATCCCACCTCGCAACCTTGTTACCTCTCTCGGTTGCCTGCATTCGAAATGATCATGCATCATGGTAGACTAGGGGGTTTTTGGATTTGATGTCATCTCGTGATGAGTAACTGCAGATATAGGTACACAAATGAACATGGCGTGACGAAGAATGGGATAGAATGAAGGGAGCACATGAAGAAGGGTAGGTTCACCAACATATGAAAAAACTATGCATGCAAAGAGATATGCTTGTGAAAGGATGGCCATGCAAAGATGTGTTCACGCATGGATGGATGAGAAAACATGCAAGATGTGCTCACGGACTGATGAACGGATGAACATGCACCTTTCGTGAATGGACGAACCTGTCGAGCTTACCAACATACAAGCAAGGAGCAATGTGTGAATGCAACATCAAGCAAACCAATGACCATCGAAGAATCCACGCACTTTGCCATGCAGAGGTGAAGTTGTAACACACCATGAGGACATCCATCACCCAGGGACACTGCAACTTGACATGTGCACCAGCAGTAGCACAAATGTACTAGCACTGTCATGTCGATTCATGTCATGAGTCATGTCATCCACATATCTATTGTGGGTTATATTATCAATCAATGTAATGTAACGTGGAAGTCCAAGATAGCCACTTGTGTATGAAGAGTCTGAAAAGTTGAAAATTCATGGAAGTCAAACAATCATGAGGGTAGTTGAACATCCACAAGGGTCAGTTTCACCATTGGCTATAAATACCCCCTCATTTGTACATGGAAAGGACCTTTCACTTCAACTCCTCCCACATAGCCTTGAGAGTCTGTAATCTTTTCTTTGAGGAGTAAGTAGTGGCTCCAACACCCCGCGCACGGGGTTAGTGATGTATGGTGTAACAATGTGTCTTGGAACTTCCACTTAATACATAAGCCTGCTAATAGGCCAACACATTTTCACACATGTATTGTAACTATTGTAAGACTAATCTTGAACGGTTGTGATGCATGTTTCTTTAACCTGTGTTTAGCACTTGAACTCATTCACTTGTTGTAATACATATATGTTAATGAAAATGTGTTTTATATGATGTTAACACTGTCTTGCCTATGTTGGCTACCCTCCTGGACATCAGACGGACCTTTCACATAAACTTTCTATAATGACCCTCGCACTCGTGTGGAATCATCCACTGTGTGTTATACGTGTTATCTTTCCTTGTGTGTTGTGATATCCACATCTATGTGGATTGCTCCTCCAAACATTGTGCACGTCTTGTTGTGTTGTGTGTTCCTAATAGAGTTGGGACTTCCTCCCATCTGACTTGGGACTCACTCTCACCCTCTACCTCTATAGAGAAAGAACCATTGACACAAGTAGCACTAGTAATCACCAGGCATGTGAACTTTGCTACTCGAAGACAAAGTAGACCACTCTCCTAAGTTGACAAGAAAGAGCTGAGGCAAACATTTAGGATAATGGCAACCTAGCCATCATACCGGATGGGACTCCTACACCAAACAGTGTGAGGTCTAGTTGGGACTTCATACCGAGGAGATCCCCTGATGTTGGTGGGTCCAACACTGACAACATTTTGGCACTAGAAGGAGGGCCAGATGACAAGCTGAGCCTGTACATATGGGTTGAATCTATTACTCAATGAATAATACACAATTCATGCTCCCTGGGTGTTTCTCTCCTTTCTCCGTCAATCAGTTATCAATCCCTGATGAGCTTCTTGATCTCTTTTCCTTGTTAAAGTTTGACGGTGAGGACAAAACGTCCAAAACCGAGCACATTTTTGATTTTCTTCATTTCTATGAATCTCATGAAATAGATAGTGATGAGCCTGTTTGCATACTCTCCTTCCTCACCCTTGAAGGTCATGCTAATCGGTGGTGTCATACCCTATCACCTGCTTCCATCCATTCCCTTCTCACTTTCCTCAAGGAGCTCCATCAAGCCTTTGATGAGTGTGACCACCAAGATGTTTATGAGAGAATATCGTGTTTAAGAATGAAGCCTGGTGAATTAGTTGAGGACTTCTCTACCCACTTCCTTCACCTATGTCACGAAATTCCTGAACGCTTTGTGGACCTCAACTTCATGAGCCAAGAGATAAAACGCTTGGTTCATGTCTCCCGAAACATTGAGCCTCTTGATTTTCCTTCTTCCTCGACTCTTGCAAAGAATGAGACACCTCATGTCTCAAAGAGGGTGACCCCTTGCAGCAACCGCAAAGCTAAGAAATCTGTACAGTAGGTACCCTCTTGCAGCAATTGCAAAGTTGAAGAATTTGTGCAACATGTTCCCAATCCATCTGCTCGGCTATCTCTCGCCCCAATGGAGGAAATTTTAGAATGGTTAAGAAAGCCTATGGTGAAAACTCATCCCTCCATTCTGCAATAGGACATCACTATTCCTAACCCAATGCTTGAGTCTAATCTACATATCTACCATCCTCCATCATCTACAAGCCATAACTTCTTGCACCATGACTCGCTTAAGCGATATAATTCACAAGCTAGCTACGCGAACTCTATTGATTCTCGAGTTGCTGGCTCAAGTTGCAGTCATGTGTAAGGCAATCTCATCATACAAGTGGAGGAGTAGGATGGTGAATACACAATCAATTCCTCTCAAAACATTGATCTTCCATTCTTGATCAATCCTCAATCCACGAATCTTGGTGAAACATCATGCACAATCAATTCTTCCAATCAACCTCCAGTCTTGGGTTGTCATCACTCCCATGCTTTCGTATATTGTGATGAATACCCAAGCACACCATATGATCTATTTTCATCTCATGTACACTCTAACTTGGATCTGGAATGTGCACCAGTCAAAGAAGACATCCATATCAAAGCTTCCTCTGCACCTCACTTGCATGTGTGTCTTATCATTCATAGTGCATCAACATGCGTCAGAGACACTCTACGTTCTCTTGCTTCCTCATATTATTATTTTGTATCCTCGATCAACACAAGGAAATGAGGTTGTCCATGATGAAAATAGTCTCAACACATAGGACTCTTCCCACTCGTCATCATCTTGTGTGTTTCATGAAGACAGCTCGTCAAGTTAGCTTGCTGAAAATTTTGATGAAGCCTATGATAGAGATGGATTTCATCCTAAGTGAAGTTTTGAAATTAGTAACAACAACCATCCTTAAGCCATGCATGATCTGGTTCACATCTCAAAATACAATTTATCAATTCTGGAATTTTTCGGGATGTGACAGGGGGTCGAGGTACTTCAACGTTCGTTGATGGTTATGTCAGGATCCCGTGACTCTGGTAAGCCCACCAAACCAAATCAAATCTCATTTCTCATGCACAATCCATCTATCTCCATGGTTGCACTCGACGTGGATCCACATGTAAACAATATTTACTATTCTAGGTGTGATATTTTAAAATTTCATATTTTCGCTAATGATCAAATCCACAAGTCCATTACTGCATGTCCGTCTTCATGCACCTCTCTTACATCCAATTTAGGTTGGGAGTGTTCATCCCTCATTTAATCATGGGACAACGAAGTTGATCATCTCAAAGACTATCTTCATCTAGAATCATACTTATTAGATGTTATTTCTCGTAATCAGCTCCTTGTTCTTTTTGCAAATTTCACACGTCATTTCTGCCCACTCATCACACCAGCAATCTCCCTATGTGATTATGAGTGCACAACCTATCGCACGAATCAAGTTACTCTCATTTCACCACAACCCAACTGGTTTCACACATTCATAGTGCTGGTATCCTTTCTACATTTCTGTGATTACCATGATGCCTATGCACTTTTTCACTAGTTGTAGGTGGGTGTTCTATCATGTCTAGCGAACAATGAACTTGGTTCCCTCATTCAGATCATTCGAACAATTGTTAAAAAAAAATATTTTTTCGTTTCAAATTGGGAATCTGCCATCTCGATCGACTGGTTTGATTTTTCTTCTACCTTGGGTGGTTGTCATGCAGTTTATCATTTTCCCAACATTACATCCAATGACAGTCACTTCGTACACTATGATTTTCAACGTGTAACATCTTTATTATTATATTTCTATTAAGCAAGTGAGGCACCTCGGCCTGTGTTGATGGCTATGACATGCCCTCCTATCTTGACATGATTGATGAGAATGACCAGATCTATCTATCTGTATCATATTCCCATCTTGATCCCCTCCTCGAATCATGAATCCATCTTCTCAAAGATCACGAATCTTTCAAAAAAGCCATCATGAATTTTATGATCCAATCGCTAAATGGCTAAAACAATCTTACTTGGCGAGTCATGTTGCAGGTAACAAGCTTTCGTCCTTCCTTGCACTCGTTAAGAAACTTGGTGCAAAACAACAGACTCTCGCAAGAGGCCTCCGAGTTTTGTTGAAAATAGTAGTCACAGAAGAGGTAAGCGTGTGTGCTGGGTGGTTGTGACACATTCTTCCACCCACAGGCGAGACCCTCTCTCGTGTGCAAGTTTTTCAAGTTTTTTCATTTTCTGTTGCACACTATTTTTTATCTATTTTAATCGCTCGTATCTTAGTGACTACAGGTTGGGTATGCTTATTGACCTTGGTGTTCACTTTCACAACCTGTGTTCGCATATCTTTCATCATCCATTCATATTAATAGTAGAGCCAATTCTGAAGAATCTAACTCTCATATTTTTCATTCTTGATCTTTGGTTCCCATATTTTGTAGCAGCTACAACCACCCTCCAAATTTTGGCCTGCACCCAATTTCAGAGCCTCCCTTGAGAGTTTCACTTGATGGTTGTGCACACTCTGGTTCACTCTATGAGCTCGTGTGAGTCTTCAAACCCACCTTGCTTGATCATTTCACCCAAGTTTTGCATGTTGATGTCAATGTCATGCTTGCGACCATGTTTTGGTTATACTCAGGGCCTTCACTCCATGTGTACTTTTTGTGCTCGCTATGTGCACATTTGTTGCACTCACACACGGAGTCACATACACTATCGCGCAACCATCGTCATGGTCAACCAACAATCAATAAAAAAATGTCGCTCTTGTCACTCACACCATCAGCCACTCATGTTGAGCATGTGTGTCTCGATGGTTTGAGTCGTCTCATCGTTGAGTCATGTAAGTATGTGTTTGCAGGATCACATATGCATCTTTAACTCATTCACACACTTAGTAATTTTTCTTAAGTTTTGACAACTAGACTCCCCTCTAATAGCCAAGCCATCGCCCCACTATCAACTCGATCAACTGTCACTAAGAGCAGTGCAAAAGCACCAAGCAAGTCATTTGAAGCTACGTTGCCTGCAAGTAAATCAATCAGCCTTCATGCTGGTCAACTGGAGAGTTTGACCTGGTAGCCACCCTGGAAATGACTCCCTTCAAAAATTGCATAGAGGCTGCAGACCTTACCCATTCTTATGACTGGGAAAATTATGCAGACAGGCCAGACAGACACCCAGTGCCCATCCTTGTCTCCTTCAAAAATTATGCAGTTTTTCCATCTAGTCCTCCTGACAGTCAACGATTGCTCACCAAGAAAATTGTGTGGTTTTCATGAGAAAGTACTCTACTGCCCAGTAGTACACTCAGCTTAGAAAATGTGAAAAGGTGATAAATAGGAAAACCTCCCAACATCAGTGCAGTTTTTCCTGCCAGCAGCTCCTGAAAACTGACTGCCAGTTCCCTGCAAGAATTCCATAGTTTTCGCTACCAAGCTCCCAGCATCTGACTGCCCATTCCCTTCAGGAATTGCATAGTTTTTGCTGCCAAGTTCCTAGTAGTTAACTGCCATTTCCCTCCAG
The DNA here is from genome assembly GCA_000404065.3 of Pinus taeda. Lineage (NCBI taxonomy): Eukaryota > Viridiplantae > Streptophyta > Pinopsida > Pinales > Pinaceae > Pinus > Pinus taeda. The sequence continues at coordinate 45,978 of APFE030994041.1, forward strand.
GAATTGCATAGTTTTTGCTGCCAAGACCCAGCAGCTAACTGTCGGTTCCCCTAAGGAATTGTGCAGTTTTTGGTGCCAGTGACCCAATAGCTGACTGCCTAGTTCCCCTCAGGAATTGCACAGTTTTTGCTACTAGTGTCTTGGAAGCCAGCTGTCAGTTCCCTCCAGAAATTACATAGTTTTGGTTGCCAAGATCCCACTACCCGCTCGTTCCAGAAATTTTACATATTTTGTCTACCCAGCCTTCTCACAACCTAGACTGTTTCTCTCAAAAAATGCGCAGTTTTGTACTCCAGCTGAGCCAAACCTTGTGAATAGTCACTGTCAATTTGGATTGCCCATTTTCATCATCCAGTGACTCTTGCACAATTTTCATCAGCAGTGCCCAGAGCCTCCATCCTGCCTCACAACCTTGTTACCTCTCCCGGTCACCTGCATTCGAAATGATCATGCATCATGGTAGACTAGGAGGTTTTTGGATTTGATGTCATCTTGTCATGAGTGACTGCAGATACAAGTACACAAAGGAACATGGTGCGACGACGGATGGGATGAATGAGGGGAGCACATGTAGAAGGGCAGGTTCAACAACAGATGAACAAATGATGCATGCAAAGAGATATGCTCATGAAAGGATGATCATGCAAAGATGTGTTCGCGCATGGACGGATGAGAAAACATGCAAGATGTGCTCACGGATGGCCAAACAGATGAACATGCACCTTTCGTGAAAGGATGAACCTGTCAAGCTTACCAACATACAAGCAAGGAACAATGTGTGAAGAAAAAATCAAGTGAACCAATGACCATCGAAGATTCCATGCAATTTGTCATGCAGAGGTGAAGCTCTAACAAACCATGAGGACATCCATCACCCATCAACACTGCATCTCGACATGTGCACCAGCAACAACATGAATGTACCAACACTGTCATGTTGATTAATGTCACGAGTCGTGTCGTCCACATCTCTACCGTGGGCCATATTGTCAATCAATGTAATGTAACGTGGAAGTCCAAGAGACCCACTTATGTATGAAGAGTCATGTAAAGTCAAAAATTCATGGAAGTCAAACAGTCATGAGGGTAGTCGAACAGTCACAAGAGTCAGTTTCACCCTTGGCTATAAATACCCCCTCATTTGTACATGGAAAGGAATTTTCACCTCAGCTCATGCCACATAGCCTTGAGAGTCTGTAATCTTTTCTTTGAGGAGTAAGTAGTGGCTCCAATTCCCCGCGCATGAGGTTAGTGATGTATGGCGTAGTGATGTGTCTTGGAATTTTCACTTAATACAGAAGCCTGCTAATAGGCCAACATGTTTTCACACATGTATTGTAACTGTTGTAAGGCTAATCTTGAACACTTGTAATGCATGTTGCTTTAACCTTTGTTTAACACTTGAACTCATTGACTTGTTGTAATACATATATGTTAATGAAAATGTGTTGTATATGTTGTTAACGTTGTCTCACCCGTGTTGGCTACCCTCCCAGACATCAGAAAGGAATTTCACGTAAACTTGCTATAAAGACCCTCACGCTCACATAGATTCATCCACTGTGTGTTGTACGTGTTATCTTTCCTTGTGTGTTGTGACTGCCACATTCGTGTGGACTACTCCTCCGGAAGTTGTGCACATCATGTTGTGTTGTGTGTTGCTAACAAAGTTGGGACTTCCTCCCATCCGACTTGGGACTCACTCTCACCCTCTCCCTCTGCGATGAAAGAACCATTGACACAAGTAGCACTAGAAATCACTAGGAACACGAACCTCGCTACTCGAAGACAAAGAAGACCACTCTCCTAGGCTGAGGAGCAAGCGCTGAGACAAACATTTAAGATAATGGAAATCAGGCCATCGTACTGGATGGGACTCCTACACCAATCGGTGTGAGGTCTAGTTGGGACTTCATACCGGGGACATCCCCTGATGTTGGTGGGTCCAGCACCATCAAAACCATATTTCGCTTGACCTTGCCTGCATTTTCCAACAGATTCTAGTATTCCACGTAGTTGAATTATTTGACATGAAAATGGAGATATACCCACATCAATGCTTGCTCCAGTTGTTCACCACTAATATGAAAATCTACATGCAATGGAATTTTGTCTTAAGTTTTTATCCACATTATTTGATTATACATATTTTCGTCTATTTTCTTTAGAAAAAAAGAAAAAATGTCCCACATTCACAGTGGGAGAATACAATGCTACATATATAAACTACATTTGTTGCATTGTAATTCAATAACATGGGGGCCTTTGGTGGTGTTGGGCCTTGAAACTTGTAGAATGGACCATCCTTGGCATGTAAACATGTGTGAGAATTTTGTAATGATCAATGTAGCCAAGGGGAAGAAGCGTCATCATTTTTCAATGAAAATAGTTTGATACAAAGGGGCTTAAACCAAAGGTCATAGTGTTTGGGCCATGTATGTGAGAATGCCATAACTCCATGACATAGGGACTATAATATGATAAAAGGGACATTATGATTAATAGTACATAAAAGGGGTCAAGAAGGAGGCACAAATCTTTTCCAAAATATAAGGAGGGCTTAGGCATTCAATTCTTTATGATAAACCCACGTATTATTTGACTTTATAATAGGGTGTGAAAGGAATTCTTAAATGGAATTTAAGGAGATATTTTTTATTTGGAGGAGGCTCATGATGGAATGGCCATGCGATGCTCGTATAAATGGAGTTGAAGATAGGAAGACACCTACAATGGCTTATGGAACTTTTGAAATGTTGATGTGCATCAAAATTGGTAACTCCACTGGGTCATTTACACCATGAAAACCATAACTGAGAAAGACTCTAGTGATTCCAAGAAACTAAGAAGGGTAAAATATAAGAGTGTAAAGGGGGTGAAGGAATCGACACAAGGTATGAAACTTTAGGGGTGATAACATGAAGTCATCAGTGTGGCAGAAGATAAGTTTTCAGGGCGGCCACATAGGGCAATCCAGTACACTCAATAGGAAGAAGAGGGAAGAAAATAACTCCACTATTGTGACTAGCTTTGCATTCACGTGGGAGCCTTCACATGGGAAAACAAAATTTAGTTCCAGCAACATTTGTATAGATGAGCATGATAGGCATTTAAATATTTCTTATTGTCCTTGTTCTCTTCAAAAAATTGGTATGTTAGTGATAAGCAATGCATAAATATATCTTCTTTTTCACCATCAACTAATTCAGATTTGACACACGTCCACCTTTCTTCATAACAATAGTAGAGAATGAAGATTAGAGGAGGGAATGTTAATCAATGATTACTAGAATGAGGTAAAAGAAAGTAAAAAACAAGTAAAAGTGACGATAACTACAAACATAAAAAAGACTAAACTAGAAGAAAATAAAGCTCAAAATTCCAAATCAAAGTCTTCAGCATAACATAAAAGGAAAGAAGAGCATGACATGATGTCAAAAGAAAAAAAAACAAGCAACATGAAGAAAAAAATTTATGTTTTTTTTTTGTATTATGGTTTTTTAAGGAAGTTTATTTATGTACAAAATTAAGGATTCAAAATTTTCTAATGATCATATAGGATGAAATTGAGCATATAAGATTACATCTTGAATGTTACATGTAATATTAATGACTTGTTGGATGGTAAATAGTTCAGGGTGTCTGCCATACCAACAAACTAGCGTGAGTGACAAGGACAATGACTAAAACAAAAGCTAAAAGTATTGTTGGCCACAACACATGATGTGTCAACTAAAAACTGTGCATTTATAGTCACAAAACATACCAGTAAGATATAAATGTTGATGTGCAACGAGCTCAAGGCTCATATCAAGAGATGCATTGATGTGCTCTTCATCATACTTTGCCTCACAAACTAAATGGGGGATCAATGCATGAGGTACTCCAGACATGGACATTTCACATTCAATCAGTTGAACCAAGGAAGCATTCCCAAAATCAAGAACAAAATATTCCTTCTCAACTTCATTAAAGAATACCTCATCATCAATATCGTGAGAGCAGGAATCATTTTCAATATTTAAAGAATGTACTTCTCTTTAAAGTTTGTTAAAGAAAAATTCATTGTCCTTCCATGTCATGACAAGGGTTTTCATCATCAAGACTCGACTCTTCATAAGCAAGGACTTCTTCATGGGGGGTTTCATTGGGAACTATATCATTTCCCATGTCATGAAGACATTCTTGACAATCAAAGTTCGACTCATCTTCATCACACTCATCATAAATAATGTTGCTACTAGGATAAAGAAGGTTGAAGTCAACTTTAGGCTCATGGTCATCGTTGTATATGGGAGGTTCATTAAAGAATGAATCTTCATCCATATCATGAAAGCATTCTTGGTTTCTAATATTAGGCCTATCCTCATCAAAATCATCATAATTTACATTTTCATTGGGATGAAGGGGGTTAAGATTAGTTTTAAGATCATGATTATCATTTATTATGTGAGGTTTAGGATTTTATTGAAAAGAAGGTCATTGAATGGATAGACATGAAATATGGCATCTTGTTAGTCAAGGAAGGAGCAAGAAAAACCTCCTCACATGGATTAGGAGACAATTTCAAAACATGTATACCTCCATCCATAGTAAGAGACCTAGTTTTCCTTCTCTAGCCTGTCTACCTCTTGGCCTAGAAAAGTATTTCACAAGTTGCAAGGTCATGGGTACTCATACAAAATCTACACCAGGGTTCAAAATGTCGAAAGTTAGGAAAATCATTGATGAATTTCTTAAAGAGAGTAGGCCAAAAAATATTAGGCTTCCAATCTTCTGCCCCTCCAAAATACGTAAGATGAAACAAGAGGGAGGTAGTATGGATGTCGTAAACTCTTGTTTATTAAAAAAAATAAAGGAATCTATTGATATGGTCAAGGTAAGAACCTGAAGAGAGACTGAAAAATATCGAGAAAAGAAGTCAAGGCAAGAATTCAACCAAGGCTTGGAATGAGTTTTGCATTCTTTATAAAATGACAAACTAAGGAGAGCGAACTAAATCAGTCCCCTGTATGGTCGCTAAAATATGTTGATGGTTCAAAAATGAAAGTGTCACTCTGGCACTACATCAAATCTCAAACTTCTTAGTGGCTAACAAGAAGCAACGAGAATGTTATCCCAGAGTTTATAGCTGCGCGAGGAGGGGTTGAATCCATGCCAAGAGTGACACAATTCAACTTTCTCGCTTTTCAAATGGATTACAGTTGATTTGGAAGAGCCTTGTAGCTCACAACCCTAACAAAAGAAACAAAATACTTACTAACTACACTAACCCTAAACACTAAATTATTTACAAAAGTAACAAATTAACTAATCAGTGCTCTAAGGTTTTGACCTTAGAGTACTATAGAGACTTAGTTGCATTTAACTTACTAATTAAAGAGAATGAATTGACTACAATATTATTTATGTTGGGACCATTAAAACATTATACCTCCTCCCATTTGAAAACTTAATAACCATATGCACAAATCATTGGTCAAATTAGTAAAGACATATTTTTAATATTTATTTTATTTTATGACATAGTTTAATTGTTGTTTATATATATATATATATAGAAAGTAGAATCTTAGTTGATAATGTAAAATATATGATTAAGTTGTTACTGAATAAGATTATTTTAACAACCATTAATTATTTGGACAAGGCAGTCAATTAACAATTCTTTGAAAATAAAACATAAACAAGTTATGTACAAAAGTAAAACAAAAAATAAAAAATTACGACTAACTGAAAGGAAATGTCAAATAAACTAAAAGAAAAAGGTAATAGTTAGGACATCATTTACAAGAGTTAGGGTCTACATAAAATAAATTAAAATGTAGTAAAATTCATAGAATTTACATGATATCCAAAGTAAAACACATATGTTACAAAAATTACGACAGTAAAATGAAGTAGAATAACACATTTTTACAGAGAAAATTAAAAGTAAAATTTAAACATCATTGAAAAAAGATAAGCCCAAATGCAAGAAACCATTGAAGTGAAATATTACCAACAAAAGAAAATTATTTTTTTATTACACTTTCAACATCTAGGTACATCTCTATAAGATGGAATATGCGTGAAAGTGATAAGGTGATGCATAGTTGAATGTAAATTGATAAACAGAGAAAAAGAAGATCATGTCTTGTAAAATCATCACGCAGTTAATACTAATTTTAATGATAGAAATAGTAAAAGAAATGAAATGAATGATCTTAACCTTCACCTCACTATTAACCAATGGAGTTATGCATTCACATTCTAGGAGACACTCAAAAGAGGCAACTCACAAGCCAACAATGACATCGTACAAGAAGAGGTTAATTGCATGAAGAAGGAACTAGAAATTAAGAAAATAAAATTTACGAATGGGTCATGCCCTCACTCATAAGATGGGCATCCTCAAGGTATGAGAAGGAGGGAATCTCTTATTCAAACTTGTTGCTTTATTTTATAAATCTCCCGAGGAAAATGATCGGTTTAGATCCTCCTCGATTGACCATTGGATGATTTTTGAGCAGCTTGATTCATTGAACTAGTTGGAAACTATTTGATTTTTATTTTTTTTTATCACATATGGCTCATAAATTTAATGCCTGCTCTTAATACATATTTTTATGGACTTTCTCTTCCTTTCTTCTTCTTATTTTTTTATATTACAAGTTACACGTGAATTTCATTACATAAGATTTCACAAAAGCCTATGTTTGTCAACAATAATTTAGGTAGTAAAATTAAATTAAAATTCAAGATAAAGTGAGAGGATAATCAACAAAGTCAAACTTTGTCATTCAGAAAAATGACAAAATTCACTAACTCCACTAGACAAACATTATAATACGATATTGCTCCAACTTCCTCCATTGTTTTATCTTTACCTCAGTTATTGTCCAAAGTTATTGTGTTAAAAATATAATGTAGTAAGATACTTATGACCCTATTTATCTTTGTATAGTTAATTATTTTCCATTGTAATATTCTTTTTCTAAATTTGAAGGGGGAGTCAACCAACAACCATAACATTGAATCGCATAGCAACCTTGGTATTCACATTCACAACCCGTGTGCACATATCTTTCTTCATCCATTCTTATTAATAATAGAGCCAATTCTACATACAATATCTTCCCATTGAAGAATCTAACTCTCTTTCTCTTTCTCATTATTGATATCTGGTTCCCATATTTCACTCGACCTTGATTGCATTTTCCAACAGATTCCAATGTTCCATGCAGTTGAATTCTTTGACATTCAAATGGACCTATATTGCCAATGCTTGTTCCAATTGTTCAAGACTGATATGACAATATACATGCAATGACATTTTTTCTTGACCCTTTATACATGTTATTTTCTTATACATATCTTCTCTTCTCTTCTTTTCTTTTCTTTTAAAAAGGAAACATCGTTCCACATTTACGGTTGGAGAATACAATGCTACATATATAACTACATCTATTGCATTATAAAATGATGACATGGGGGCCTTTAGTGGTGGCAGGCCTTGAAACTTGTGGCATGGACCACCCTTGGAATGTAAACAGTCGCGAGACTTTCGTAATTATCAAATTAGCCAAGGGGAAGAGGCACCATAATTTTTTAATGAAAATATTTTGATAAAAGGGGCTTAAACCAAAGGTATTAATGTTTGGGCCAGGTATGTGAGAGTGCCACAACTTCATGACATAGGGACTATAATATGATAAAATTCCCACTATGATTAATAGTACATAAAGTGGTCACGATGGAGGCACAATTCTCTTGAAAAAATTAAGGAGGGCTTAGGCACATAATTATTTATGATAAACCCACTTATTATTTCACTTTATAATTAAATATTATTATATTTATATATTTGATATATTTATATATTGATATATTTGATATTATTATATTTATTATTAATGATCTAATTTTTTATTTATAATTAATATTAAAGAGATTATAAATATTATCAATTAAGTTTATTCTAATTGATGAAATTAGGTTACATTTTGCATAAATAAAGAATATTGAATTTCAATAAAGTTTAAAAATTAATATCTAAATTGTTTTGATAATCATATCAAAAAGATTAAAAATATTTGTTAATTAAGTTTACAAATTTAGTAGTGGTAGGTGTAGTGGGCTATGGTATTTAGATTCAGGTGAAAAATTTTAAATAACTTGTTTTTGGAGTTTGAGTATAACTTTGAATAACCAAGTGAAGTTGTATAATTTGCTCAAATTAATAAATCTAGTCAAGAAATTTCCAATTCATAACTTAGTTATTATGGGTGAATCAAATAATACTATTAGGCATTTGAATTTGCATTTGTTGGAAATAATATTAATACAGAGAGGGGGGTGAATCATTTTATGGTTAATTTTGTTTTTAATGCCAATTTATACTTTCATTTAACCTTGGAAATCATTCATGTGAGCCATCAACAATAAAAACATGTAACAACAACACAAACCAACATAGTTTATGCCAAATGTCATCCTAACAATTCCAACTGTCTAACAATCTCCTTGTTTGTCATTGATAGCAACACATCATTACTCCACATTTATGGCCACTCCTCATGTTACATCCAGCCAACACAATGACATCCAAAGAAGTCTCTCTCTCTTTCTTGTGGTTGATGATCTTCTATCTCCCCTGCTTGGACCACCAATAACTTTCTCTCCCCCTTTGACATCAATGGAAAAGGGCTACAATCTGATTTCTTGCTCTCTTTCAATTAATGTATAAGGGTTGGGTTACTACAGTCCATTCTACTTGTGAGAAACTAATGTTTTCTCATTCTTCTTTTCAAATGCCTCTTCTAAAGTATTGATATCGCTTTGATAAGGCACTCAAAGTCTGTCTTCAAACTCAACTACAAACAACATGGGAAAAGACACTTGAAAATCCAAGCATTAGTAAAACAAGTCCTTTTCTCTTCTTGTAGCTTCTTCTCCACTTCTAGAGTACCAGGAATACATGATATGCTCCCCATGAACATATATTTTTCTATTTTATTGTACATATAGCTCTAGACACTTCATGTTTATTGGCCCTCTCTTTTTCCAATGCATCTTTGTCCTACTACATACTTCAAGTGGTATTATTTTTACCACACATACCATTTTTTAGTGATGCATTTGGCTTGTTGTTCACTATTATTGTTGCATCAAAGACCATGCTCACTTCTCTTGAGCATACTATTCATAAAATCTTCTTCCCTTGAGATCGTGCTTCTACTACAAATGATTGTTTCTTAAATAACACCACTTGCACCAATGACTTGATAACAATTATACAATGCACCAGGAAAACTCCCATAACTTTTTCTCAAAAAGAGATGTCCATAAAACACAAGGTTACTCCAATGGAACCAAAGGCTACCACTTGACATAGTGATCCCAAATGATAACAAAGGAACATGTAAAGAAAACCACTTGTTTACATGAACTCAAGATTGTTATGCATAATCAAATTTTCTACTTAAATGAAATAGGGGTACTTCATATAAGATCCAAACCTTTAATTTCTTAACAATCACTCTTCCTAAGATGAAATTATATTTCCTGCAACTTTTAATAAACTAGCTACCCCTGATCCAATGCTCTCTTCTTTTATCTGATCACTTGCATCCACCTTCTTGCTTCTACATGGGGGTTGGTCCTATGGACCTGATTTAATAATTTGGCCTCTTATCACTCCACAATTTTGTTTTAGGTCCTCTTCTTCTCACAATATAAAATGTTGTTGTGTACTCCAATAGGAACCATGTTGGTTTCACTTTCTACTTCTCCAATATTGATATACAGAAATAAGAATATTCATCTTTGTAATCATCAAAGGGACCTAATCATACTTGAACCCTTTAGATGCACCATTTTGTATATTCCCTCTTGATGGCTGCATCTAACTTCTTTTGGCTTCACTTGAATCCATTCTCTTCTTTCAGTGAAGATAAACAGAGGATCTACTCCCCCTGAGTAGATTATACTCATTCTTTTTCCAAACCATCAAAGGTTGAGTCCTGAAAGGAACATTACCTTCCATCTATCATATACCCCATTTTGGGATTTATCTTGAATATGCAGGGCTAGAGGGCCCTTTTCCTTCACCTCCTCTTTCTTTACCCAAATCCTCTTGCTGCATTTTTGCTTTAATTGCAAGGAACAGATAGTTGAGTTCTTGTCATGCCTCTTTCTTTCTTGCAACTTACACTTAATGCAACCAATACTTATAGATGGGCCACCACAAGGATTAAGAGGATCATTCCTCTTAATTATGCTCTGACTTTTCTTCAAAGAGAAATCATCTCTCTGATGATTTATTCTTCTATTATTCAACCTGTTGCATTTACATAAATCACTAAAGACAAACTCGTATTTATCTTATCTATTATTTATGTTCGTCTTCAAAATTTGAGCTACTACATTTTAATGCATACTCTAAGATGCATGCCTTGCCTTCTCATATCTATAGTTTGTTTCATTGGCCCAAAATTGCTACAATTGTATCATTCATAATGATATAGGAATGGGGTAAATAAGTTGCTATATCTAACAAAATTGTTTATATATTCTAACACTCTGGCACCTTCATGTGTTCAACATATCTAGGCAGTACACTGCAAATGGGAGTAGAAAATTCGTAGAATACAAGTCTAAAAAAGGGACTTGTGCTCTGATACCATGTCGGGAGCATATGAATGTAAACAATCATAAATGATATAATAGTGAATTTCCTTTATAGTTAACATAGATGTACATTTATAATACATTCTTGTGAATGTTATATTCATCTTCCAACGTCTCTTAGACTCCTTTGACCATTCATCTCCCACACCTTAACCCTTGGTGGATTAGGTGTCCAACTAAAAATACCTTGTATTCTCATCTTGTTTATGGAAAGAATCAACAAATTCTGAAACATTGTTAAATTTGTAAGGTTTCCCAGACTAGACAACCTTAAATTTGAGTAATAAGTATCATTCCAGCAAAAATAAGGCATAGTTCCTAACTGGGGACCTACATGAAAAAGCATCCGAGTATATAGAGTAGACTTATTTTATTTTTTTGTGGATTTTTCAAGTTGTTTATCCAAATTTTTAATATTTTTCTTGGCTTCTCACAATTTAGCATAATTTTCATCTTTTGTGATTGTCAATGCCTTAAAATTTTGCAATACGTCGTGATGTTATTTTTAACAAACTACCTCCTTTTGATATTGTTTAATAGTCTCTCATTGTTCTTCCATATTCTTTTTCAAGACTTGAATAGTAGCTTCCACTATCAAAGGAGTATATGGAGGCATGAGCTCAGTCTATGCTTATCTTGTGATAGAATTTGGTAATTCTGTCTAAATTCCAGCTTCGGGAGTTAAAACACCAATATTAGCCATTTCTGACTTAGTTTGGGTCCCTAAAATAAAGGAAACAACACAATTTTCAGTTTCAGTTTGAGTCATGTTTTCTCGAACTTCTTTTTCTCATTTCTTTTCTCATACTGCTTTTGGGTTTTTTTATTTCAAAACCATTTCTTAAGCTATCGGACCCTTCTCTGTAATTTCTTGTTTTCCTTCTTTAACAACTTATTCTGTTTACTATTCTTATCTTCTCGTTTGTTTCCCAATCATCTATTAACCTCCTTCATAAAATTTCTAGCTAGGGTGAGTGGAGGAGAGGGAACAACAACAATGGTCGCTAGGTTTTCAATCGCCAGTTCCTTAGCAGGATCAATTGTAGCATCAATTATAGAATCAACAAGGTTTTTGTCACATTGGGGTCCCTTTGAAGAGTCGACATTGACTTCTATTTCCATACTTTCACGAGGAGATTGTAAGAGTACCTATTCAGTAGAGGAGGGTTCCTAAATGGTGGTGACATAATCAATAGTGTTCTCGAATAAACATATTCTTAGTTTCTCCCGAAGGTTCTAAGATAACAGTAGTGATGAAATTGGAAGGAGAGACTGGAAATATGGGTGATGTCCTTTAATAAGGATAATGCTTTGAGCAACCTACAACTCCTTCAAAGTCCATAGAATTCACAAAAATTTCCAATCCCTCTAAAACTTGGGTGACATCCATTTCATGTTCTTCACGAGGGTCATCCTCATGAGTTTCTGGTATGTTAAAAAAAAATTGGGGTTTGCTACCCTCCAATGGCTATTCTGCATAGTTTATGGAATTTAGGGACTTAGCCAACCTGGATGATTTCCTTCTTTTCCTGGGTAAGGAGGCCAAGAGAGAGGCCATCCTCTTTTATAACCTTGTTAATTGTTGAGGGGAAGGGATCTGCAAAGTCTCTTGCATCGTAATGTTCATCTTTTGATTGGTTTCTTCATTTCCCTTCGGCTGCTTATCATCAAACAGAATATGTTCAGGTTCTTCACTAGGTGCTTCGTTTCTTGGTGGAGTTTCAAGAATTCCCAAGAATTCTTCCAAGTTTGACTGTGATTGATTCATATTGCTGACAATTATCACTTTTATGAGCCCACGGTAGCTCACCACTAAAGGTTGATCCTTGGACCTCTTTAGTCTTACAATGGTATAATGCAGTAAAGAATTCCAAAAATGAGGTGGGTTCAGGGTTACCTTTTCTCTCAGTTCTGCCAACAACTTTAGGTGCCGCCCCTTTACTAAATCATAACAACTATCGCATGTAACATATCTTTGGACCACACCTGCTAATTATTTCCATGGTTCTCACACTGAAGTAGGATTGTACCCCTTCCATTTTCTTACCAATTCTTCCTTAGGATTTACAAATAAGGATCATGCACTCTGTAACAGATTGTGCATCTTGAACCATTTCTCACCTTCCAAGGGTAGGCTTGTTTCTTTTGCCAGTACATATGTATTAACCTGTAATTGTATGCCTTTCACTGTTGTTATTTCATTGTTCATATTTTTCATGAACTTCAAAGCCACTTCACTTTTGAAACCTTTCAACCGTAAGAAATACTCTGACCATCCTACCTGGTCTAGAATGCTTCATGATGTTTGAAAACCTGTAGCTGTGAAGGTTAACTTCATATCGAGTGACCACCCATTTTGTAGGGAGAAACTTGGAAATAAACTAGAAACAACAAGCTTAGCAGATACAAGGTCAGAAATATTGTATAGAGTATAGAATTCAAAAAAAATAACATACAATGATTGTTACAGAGTTTGTACATATATCCCATAATGATTGTTGCAAATTTTGCACGCAACATGTATTTACTTTTTACCCCCCCCCCCCCCCCCCAATGAAACTAATGGTCATCCTCAACCATTCACTATGTATTTGATTTGGTAGGACAGTTGACATGACTATTTAGATAAGAATGCATTAATTCGGCATAATGGAGAAACCACCAGAGAAATGAGAGTAATGGTGAAGTTTGCGATATAATTATTGAAGGAAATAATCGAAAAATGTGCTGATGAGACTTAGATATTTATGATGCCCAAAGAATTAAAATCAAAAAAGAGAAAAAGCACGACGCCCAAAACATTAAATTCAAAAAAATCACGTGGAGAGATATTTGAGCCCTACTCGTGGATAAGATATATTACCTTGGAAGATTTCCTTTGGGAAAAAAAAAGAAATAAAACTTAAAATAGATTTAATAATTCTTCGAAGGTTATATCCTTGATATGTAGAAAAAATTAATTATTTAGACACATTCATCATTACCACCTTCCAAGGGGAAAAATGAGTTTCTATAGTAGTTCAATGACTTTCCTTCTTTTATTGGTAATGGAGAGAAAATAAAAATGGCTATTTTGGAGATGGTAATTTTTAGATGTATTTCAATACCATAGGCATGGCCTCCGTTGCTAGCAGGTGTCTATAGATTCGACAGGGTTTCCTTTCAACCCATTGGTATGCCACTATCCCATTTCGCTTTAAGAAATAATGCATAACTTTTTATTACTTCGCAATTGTCGACAAAAGGCCATTGTTCTAGCATGGTGACCAATTAATAACAATGCCATTTATGACAGATAATGAGGCAAACAAGCCAGCTCGTGATTAGACCTTTTGTCCTTCGACCTAATGATCGAAGGCCTTTACCCTGGCTTGGTGACTAGAGTGGTAATGTCTTCATATTAAATCTTATGATCATGGTAGTTCGGCTCGTGATGAAACCTGTTATCCTTTGTCCCTTTTTCTTATACTTTATTTATTGTTATTATTATTATTATTTTATGATAAAGAAGTAGCGAATGGGGTAGCTTATCAACTCGTTAAGAGTTAAGGATGGTGTAGAAAGTATCACAATGATTACCTTTTTAGTTTTCCATTTCCTACCCAGAATCAATATTTTCAAGGAGATCAAAGAATTATAGGAAACTTTGAAAATAAAGGAAACTCTTCTAGTGGTATTTGAAGAAATGTAGTATAAACATCTTTATAAATTTACAATATTAGGGTTGTTTTAGAATTTTAGCAGTTTTTAAAGGTCTACTTCAAAAATTTATTATAAAACATTCTCTAATGGCAATCATTCAAGGAACTTATTAATTTTACCATGATTCGAAGAAGGATTTAAAGTAAATAAAAAGAATAACTATTTCTAGAAAAATAACTATGACTAAAAAGAAAAAATCGAAAGTAACAATTAAAACTAGAGGAACTACAACTATGACGTAGGAGACAACAACCCTCAATAAGGGAACAACAACCGGAACCAAGGGAAAAACAAATGTGACTAAGGGAACAACAACTGTGACTAAGGGAACATTAACTATGACTAAGAAAACAACAACTGCGACCTAGGAAACATCAACTATAACTGATGGAACAATGACCACGACCAAGGGAACAATAACTGTGACTAAGGAAATAACAACTATAACTAAGGAAAAATCAATTGTAATTAAGGGAACAATAGTTGTGACTAAGGGAACAATGATTGTAACTTAAGGAAACGGTAACTTCCCCATATATGTTCTATTATTCTATACATTATATGTTTACATATTATTATTATTTAAAAAAAATCACAAGTATATACAATATATATAGAATGAAAGGAATTTTGAAAAAGAATAATTCAACTAGTTGTATCTATAGGGTGACCTCCCCAATTAGCTAGAATATGCAAATTAGAATCATTGTTTACCCCATGAAGAAAAGACTCTCTGGTAAGCAACTGGTGATATAGATGTAATCAACGTCCATTGGCAAGGAGAGATATGTCAATTCCATCAATAGTAGTAAGGCTCATGTACTGTTACTATGAACTTAAATAACTTTATATGGTCCCAACCATCTAGTTTGAAGCTTCCTGGGGAAATCCTGAAATATGGAATCATACAATAGCTCCCAATTACCTTTTTCAAAAGTTTTATTTTTGATAAGGTGATCATGCCATTTGGCCCTCTGCTATTGAATAATAGTTGTGCATTGTACGACCGACAGGTGCACTTTTTCTAGTTCATTAAGTTGTTGCAAGCATTGTTTCTTTGCTTCTGTCAAATTCAATCTAACTTCCCTTGCAGTTTTGAGAGTATTGATTTCAAACTCTATCGGAAATATGAGATCCTTCCTAAAAACAAGTGGGCACGGTGAATAACCAGTACTGTTGCGCCAAGTTGTTCGGTAGGCCCAGAGGGCCTTAAGGAGTTTAGCAACCAAGTTCCAGCGGTTTGTAGATACGATTTTGGTTAGAATCGCCTCCAAAACTTTATTGGTACTTTCCACCTATCCATTTGCTTGGGGATGATAAGGGGAAGTAACCATTTGTTTAATGTGATACTTTTGCATTGTAGCGGAAACTTTATGGGAAGTGAACTGTGAACCCTCGTCTGTTATGATCTCTCTAGGAAATCCATACCGTACAAATAGTTCAAACAAAAATTTAATAACTGCACTTTCTGTAGCCTTTGAGAGAGCTATTGTTTCAACCCATTTGGTTACGTAGTCTGTGTAAACCAAAATGTATGCATTTTGGTTCGATGGTGGATTAAAGGGGCCTACAAAATCTAATTCTCACATTTCAAAGGGTTAAAGTACAATTTGAGGTTGTAGGGGAATTTCATTAGCTTGAATGGGGTGACCTATCCTCTGAAATCTATCACATCTCTAGACATACTTCTTTGCATCTTTGAATACAAGGGCCAATAATAGTCCATCTGCAACACCTTATGCCCAGTCCTTCGTCAGAAAAATTCCCACCAGATGGTTCATCATGGAAATCCTTAAGAATATTGTAAACCTTGTCTTCTCTAATACATCTACAAATTTCAAGATCAGATCCCGTGTGAAAAAAATATTTGTCAATCTAGGAAATTGTGTGTTGCACTGAACAATGAGCTTCCTTTCTCAAGACGGTAAGTGTGTCGGTAGCTTCCTTGCTTCCAGATAATTGGCCACGTCCACATACTAGGATGTTTTAATCGTTAGGACAAACAGATGCTCATCTGGGAACTTATCTTCCACGGGTAAAGAGTCAGCTATTATAGGCATTGTGGATAGAAAATCTACAACCAGATTTTCCTTTCCTGGCTAATCTTTTATGGTGATATAAAATTCATGTAATAAGAACAACCAACGTGTTATCCGACCATTAGTAAGAGGTTTTTTAAGTAGATACGTAATGGAAGAATTATCAGTATATAAAAAAATTGGATATCCTGTTATATAGTGATGAAATTTATTAATATAGTAAACAATAGCCAGAAAATCGTTTTCTGTCATTGTGTAATTTAGCTCTGCCAGTGTAATATTCTTTCTCATATAATAAATAGCATATGGATTTTTGTCTTCCTCCTGGCCAAGTACAACTCGTATTGCTATATCATATGCATGTTACACAAAATTTTGTCACTGTCCTTGTACTCCCCATTCCTTGATCCTGGAGGGCCTCTACAGTGAACCCCACATGCTTTGCCTTCATAAAGAAACTTCCATTGTGTCCCTCTTCATGAGCAAATCAATTCCCCTTTGCACCATTTCCCTTGAAACTTTTGTTTTGCCCAGTTTACAAGACCAGCACTAATGACATTTGTCTCCCCCGCACCGATGTGTAGAGATTAGCACTATCCCTCGCGCTAACCAGAGCAACTGAGTTGTGTTCCAGTCACACCGGTTCTGTTATGGAATTTTTTTTAAATTAGGAGCCAAATCTTCTAGCTCTAGAAGCTTCGTCACGAAAGTCTGGTAAATGGTTTGGCCGGATGGGGTCTAGGATGTCAGTTTGGGCTCCTTTCCCCTATAATGATGGAACTACCTCAAGGGATAAGCCCTTCTCCCATGAGAAGAGGATCCATCTCCCATCCATTCATCCTATATAAACCTCCCTTTTTCCCAAGCACAAGCTAGTGTTGATTGGTGTGTTAATGCTATTTTGGTTTGGAGTAGATAGCAAACTATTACTAGTTGTGGCTATCTAGTTGTGTGAGGGAGAAGTGTGATTTGGTTTGGAGTGAAGCCTAAAGGGAAGAGCCTTAAAACTATTTTTGATTGAGGCCATCATGGAATGATAGGAGAAGTGTGTGGGAACCTAGTATTGTCAGAGGAGGACTGCAATGTCAAGAAAATGGTTGTAATCTCTCTTTGATATTAATATATGCAACTATCAATTGATCTCCTACATGATTTATCATCTTACATATTCATGGCTTAATGTTTCTTGACTTGTTAAGTAGGTTGAATTACAATTTGTCTATTATCACATTTGTTGTATGCTATTGTTTACTTGTTTTAGGTGCTTGAAGAAGGAAGTGAGGAATAGTTGAAAAGAGCAAGCAAGGACATCATCAAACAGGATAAGCAAACAAAGAGGTAGGTCCTCTTAATTGGTTCTAACCCAAGGGAATATTCCATAGAATGTATTTTTTGTGGCAAAACCCATTATCGGGCTAGAGGAATTCATTTGTGTCTGCACTTATAATTTTACTTCACCACAAATTGGAAACTCCGCTGGGGAACCCAATCCTTTTGTTTGTCTTGGATTTCATGATTTCATGAGAACTTTTCTAGTTCCACTTTTTCCCTTTGGTTCTATTTCTTTCCTCCTGATTAATGGCCCGAGTCTAAAATTCATAGTAGCAGATCTAGTCCCTGTTTCAAAAAAATTTATTTTTCTCCTTAGCTCCATCGATCAACACACTTAATTCACTGACAGTTGCACCGATTAGCACAAGTTGCTAAGAAACAATCACGTCGGGCCTAACCCCAATCTTGGCCAGTGTGTTCTGCTCTTGTGGTTTTGACCCCATAAGCCTTTTGGACCGTTTTCTCCCTTATTAGAAAGCTACTTTTCATTTGGTTTTGTTTTCTTGTTGGTTTATCATCTTTTTGCTTGATTGATTGAGTCATTGAGTGGCCAATGATACTAGGGCATCTAGTTGGTCACCCATTCAGCAGTTTGCGAACTCAGTAAATTGGGTTATAGGTGTGCTTACTCTTTGCATTTTGTTTTTGGTCCCTTTACGACTTTGAACTCTTTTAAACAAGTTTGAAAAGTTTTTGTTTGCTTGCCTAAACGTTTTGTTTCCGGCATGGATTATGTCACTTGTCTCATGGTTGGTAAAGTTGGTGTTTCATTAGTTTGAATGAGTTTCTCTTTTCATGTGTTCATCTGCTTGAAGAGCTTATTATCTCGAGAAATTTTTCACTGAAATATTATATGCGAAAAGTTTGTTTTCTTGTTTCATGAAAAAGTATGAAATTCTAGCTTGTTGCATTATTATGTTACAATAACTTGCATCATTAAAAGACTAGAATTGCATTGGCATTTGAAAAAGGAAGAGAACTTTTTTGCTTTTGAAAGGACTAATAGATAAGTGCTTGTCAGGAAATTAGGAATTGGAATGCATTTTTCATTATTTTATTTCTGAAAAAAGTAAGGTAGTGAAAGATCATTTCATTTTCAGTTGCTTTATTGTTTGTATTTGATTGAGTAGTTTCTACCCTCTCTAGTGTAGGCATTTCATCGAATTGAAAGGGTCTTGTCTCATTTAGTTGCATTTAAGGTTTTCGAGTCACATTGCTAAGACCTGAAAACTGTAGAAATTTTGAATAATTTAACACATATTCAATGGATATTATCCTGATCATGTACTATTGCGGAAAACATACACAATACATAAGCTCCTCTACGTTGATCATCAATATAGCAGCATCAATAACAATAAAACATCAAGAGCATTCACACATTAACACAGTATGTATCCCGGGGAAAGCATCTCGCTAAAAACCCCAACTATCTGTATATTAATGATTGAGTCATGTAACATTACACAGCATAATACTTCTCACAAGTATCTCCACCTCTGTTACACACAATACAGCTCAGATCTGAATCAATCACTGGCTCAAATCTCCTTCGCTGCTTGCCTGCCTCCGCTGCTCAATACCTGCTCAAGAACTGATGATAATTCCAAGGCAACCACGTCTTTGCTTGGCTAAATCACGTGAGCACAAACTACAATGTGGGAAAATACGTGAGCAAACTCATTGGCATACTCAATCCCTTGATTTGTGCAAGATCTGATGCACAACTATAGTCACAACTGATAGCAATCTGATTCTCTAACACCTGTCCCTGCTGAACTGAACATGCACTGACATGCAACTGAGTTAACTGATGTATTCATTAGTTGTTTTATGAGTTAATAACTTGTGAATTAATTAATAACTAATTCACCCAACTCATCTCTAGTCTATTCGCCAGTTAGACTAAATACAACCAGTTTAACAAAGCTAAACTGAACACAACTCCATCAACTGCACCTCCAGTCCACTAAACTCAACTCACTTGAGTTCTAACTGAAGTCCTGCATGCAAATATTAGTCATCCCATAGGTAACCACGTATTTCCTTCTGGGATCTGCATGTACCACATCCGTAGCTCATCCTGAAGTGCTCCAAGAGAATAAGACAAAGTTTATAGTCTAAATATTATTATGAGCTAATAATATTTGACTGTTCTATATTTAGACTGAGCAGTCACTCCGCTGTGATCTAAAAATAGAAGTCCATCTATTTTTCCCAACTTGACCAATCATCCATAAACAGCAACCTGCAATCCATAAACATGATCCATATGTCTAAAAATAGACTTGTGCCAAAAATAGCATGCGGGCCCACTTAGTGAAGGCGACTCCTTTCCACTAAGCTCCATCATCTTGTTGCATTCTCAACAAGCATTTCTTGTTGCACACTTTTCAACAAATAGCCCAGAGGAGAACTCGAGCGAAGCGAGAGGGAGCAATGACACTAGCAACAACAATAGAAGAAGATTGCAACAAGAACGAAACAAAAATATGGGAGTAGACAACTTTCAATTGGTAAGGATTTAGGGATGAAATCACTTCCAAGTGGGGAATAAATTTCCTCTCGAGTCCCCAGTACCTAGAGGATGGAGATGTTGATTCTCTGCAAATCCCAAAGGGTTGGGGTAGAGGAATTATTCCTAGAAAAAATCTTGGAATATTTCTTGATGACTTTCTTGTTTTAGGTTTGATTTATGTGGTTCTAGAGTCTCCAAGTTGGGTGGAACCATGGTGTTGAGATTTTAAGGGTGGAGATAATGAGTCTCTAGATTCCCTATGCTTTTGTTGTCTACAACTCAGTTGGAGGGTGGAGGTGGAGATATATATGAAGTCCCTGAAGCAAATGAAGATCGTGTTTTCAACCTCAAGTAAAAGACCCCTTAGTCTCTAGAATTTGGCTCAGTGGTGGTAGCTACAAGTGAGAACCAACTGCAGTTATCTATGGTTAGGTGGAGAGTCATAACCCTAGACTTAGTTTCCCAGAACTCCTAAGATAAGTGTTTCTCATGTAATTTCTATGTAATGAATTGTGAATGTATATTCTGATTGGGAATGGTATAAGTGAACATGAGACATAACTGTATGAATAATTATTGCAGGATTAACTAATATGTTGTGATAATGATAAAGGAATTGTGATATCAAACAAGAATGATGGCTAAGTGTAGAATTATTTAGCTTGAGCATTCTTATTCCTTATTTCAATATGATCTCTTATTATTTCAAGTTTGTGTTGCATTGTAGTGTTGCAATGTGCTAATATGGAGTGTTTCCTCTTATTTTATTCTTATTGACCTAGTACTTTATGTGAGTCTTTTTCAACTCTTCAATGATGCATACCCTGTTGTTGGGATTTCACATCAATTTGTCAAGAACTTGGTTTAATAAATCTATATCTTGTTCTATGTGAGGCGCAACCTTACAAGATTGAATGAATTGAATTTAAAGTTTTGTATTCCATACAAATATGTGTCCCTTATATGCACTTGTTAGGTTGGGGTCTCAAGGCTATGTGTGTTGTCTCTACGCAGAGATGGCATGGGAAATTCCATGTTTTGTATTCTATGTCTTTTGCCAATAAGGACCTAGAGGAGCATAATTGATCGTTATCTCATAAGAGATAACACCAGTTTGTGGTTCATATAGCCTAAAAATATAGATGTTGGTGCATTGGTGTGAGTTTGAACAATTGCAAAATCACCGTGGCTAAGCCATGGTTGTGAACCTTCATAAATAGCTCAAGAGGTAGCCTTATCTCATTCCCTTAACCCTCAACCTTACTTGTGGTTGTGATAGAATTCATCAAGTTGAGTAAGGGTTGGCTTTTTTCTAGCCAAAGACTATAGAGATGAACTCAAGGCAAGCCGTACGTAATGAGTGACCAATATTTAAGTGGGGATGGTGATCAACAGTTGGGAAAGGGCCCTAATTGACATAATCCTAGAGAGATTACATACCTAAAGCCCCTGGAAAGTCACGCAAAGGGAAGTGTTGGACTGAAAAGGACTAAGATGAGTTAGCACAATCGTAAGTTGGACGTCGGTGATGGACTAACTATGAGAAAGGGTCGCACGAAGATGTGTGGACCCATATCACACATAAGCTCGAAGTTCCCCATTCCCGGAAGCTCAAAGTTGAAGTGCACTCCGAGGGGAGTGGGATGATGTAGGGTTGGGATACGATGGCCTCCACATGATCCTGGATATTTTCATATTGGTGCGGCAGTGGACCCATAAGACAGGTCAACCCAGGAGGATATTCCCTAGAATCTTGAAGAGGAGCATATAATATAATGAGCAGGATGATGTAACCCCAGTTCGTCGTGGTAGAAAAGTGATCCTAGCAACCTAATCATTGGCGCAAATGTGCAGGCCCCCAAATGGGTCTTCCCATAGGGTCAACCCCGAAACAATTGTGAAAGTGCAAAAGGGAGAGGAGTTAAGTAGCAGAGCCCAAGAGAAAGGAAATATTTTGGCAAATAACGACCCATCAAATGGTTAGAACATGCGCACACACACACACACGTACATAGATATATGGTGCTACATTTTAATTCAAGGTGTGGGGTCATGAAACCCTAAACCCATGAACATGTCGGCAACCATTAACCATCTACCATGTGGCACTGGGAGGTTACGCAGGGGGTATAGCCACATGGCTGAGATGATGATGTGGCATTATATAATTCACCATAACTTCAATGGTCCCATATCTTAACTCAATGGTTGGATTGAGGTAAAATTTTATGTCACCATAATCATCTTGACCAGACAAACGTAATGGTGATTTCAAACTCAGGCTTTAAGTGAGTTGAAAAGATAAAAAAAAAAAAAAAAAAAAAAAAAAAATTACACCCTATTTCCATAATGACACCTTGGATCTTGGGTTAGTATAGTAACCACCCCCTCTTAATCGGTGTTATGTGATGATTAGGAGGGGAGGTTGTTACAAGAAGTGTATCTTTTCTATGAGAAATGCAGTCATCATAGTTGTTTATGACATGATGATATTAATACTATGCTATTGGATGGAAGTTTATTGATATGCTTGTATAGTTGAGAACAATATGTATTTTTTTGGAATCCATTTAAATATATCCATCTCTATATATGATAGTATATTTATTTCAATGATCAAGATTTAGTAATTTGTTTGGAGGAAGTTGATTTGATCTTGTTCAACAAAGGGAGAGAGATGTGCAAGGGAAGATAAGGAGGGCTCCAAGGCAACAACTTAGGCAAGATATCGGTGTTTGAAAAATAGTTTTATTATGTAAGGAGAAAATGAGATCAAAGAGTGTACAATTAGACAAGTGGCTTTTAATTCCTCATGATATTTTATTACTTAAAATTATTATCTTTAGGAGTATGTTAATGTTTCCAAAAAAAAAATTAAAATAAAAGAGAAATATTTTACCCATTTCTGGTAAGTGCACCATGAGAATCGAGTAAACATTAACCACCTATGGTTAGATAATGGGGGGTGTTACAAGTGGTATCAGAGCTCCCAGGTTCAATACTTGGACCTAATGGGATCTATCTAAAAAGGAATACATATTAATGAGATTATTGCACTGAAAACAATGTTCTTATTTACCCACAATTTCATCTAGGATTAATAACAACTTTGTTTACCAACCATTTATGACGATCTTCCCTCTCATGGTATGTTATAACATTAGTAATACATTATGATTGATCTTCGTTGACTAGTCTATCTTATGGATCTAATTATCACAGTAACAAAATCCAAAGATCCAAATCTCACATAGATCATCACAGTTTCACTTGTGATAAACCTCATAGCTAATGGTTTTCTAGCAATGTTGTTTCAATTCTCCATATCTAAGCCTAACTTCAGTACTCCATAACATATCTTTTATATATTGGTAGTGCTTGGGAAGGATACGGTGGAATATTGCTTGTATACCTTCACATATAAGGGTTTCAGGTTTTGCTCCATAGTGTTTTCAGTTACTCCAAACATAATAAATTGTGCAGTATTTAAAGACATTGTTGAAGCATATCTACTATTAGAATGTTGTGATAAGGTGAAATAAACTCATAAGCGCTATGCCCCTCTCACCCAATGCTTGCATACTAAGATCATATCATTATTCTGTAATGACCTCCCATATATTTTTATTATTTGTGTTTAAAGTAATGCTTTCATGCTTGAAATTATACTTCCTCGTGCTTCTAAAATATAAATGATGAATTTGTTGTAGCATTGATAACATTTCTCTAGGTTCTTTCTAACCATTGATGTCATGTAACACAAATTGATGCAACAACCTTTATAATGGCAATATCAATTACTCTTGTTTGATGTGATCTCATGGAATTGGGTGCATCATGACTAGATGTGTAAAAAACTTAAATACATAGTCTAAAACTATCATCCACAGGCACAAGCACTCTATATTCCACAATTCCTAATGTAATACCTCAAAATAACTACAATATAGCTCATATAATCTCTTTGTCATAATTATTTGTAGGTATCCAAATTTAAAATCTACCTTTCTAAAACATGAGGGACTAACAAAGGTGAATGTAAAGCTTCAAGGGGCATCGTATGTCAAGCATCCATGGGAATATGACTATTATTCCCTCACTGCATTCTTCCACAAATTCATGTCTCCCATGTAGCTCCCAATGTCCATTTCAAGAACACCTTTTGCTTCATTTAGTTGAGGATACATTCTAAGATTCATTAGTCTAGGAGGGAAGAGGGCTTACACGAACTTGAATGCCCTCCTCTATGCCACGCTACTAAAGGGTTAGTGTAAACTATGACTTTTCCACGTAGAATGGTTGATTTAGATTCAAAAAATATGAGAAGATTACAATGCTTTTCTCAAGCCTGAGAAACCTCTGCACTAACTCTATCTGTCTCACTGCTTCCTAGATATTCTCAGGCCAATACTAAACCAATTTTCTACTTTCCCAATTCCCTATTTCCTTGCGTCGTTTCCTTGGGAATTAACCCCCTATTAATTAAGGAAATTCCTCAATATGAATTGCGCAATCCTCATAGGCCTTCCTCTGACTGCATGCACCACCTATACAATTCAGATGATTATACAACGGATAGTACATTGTCCCTAAACTCCAAACTCAACCGGGTAACTCTCATATCTGACATGCATGAGTTATTTATGAGTTAATCATCATTTTACTCGTTGATCACTATAGGCAGCACCACACTACTAGACCTCCCACTAGCTCCTCCAACAGTTGGAACTAGTTTAATTGACTTTAACTTAGTTAAACTGAATTAATTAATTACAACTCATAATAAACTCAACTAGGGCTCCTTTAATGTAGGAGGCACTCTAAATAACTCAAGTTAGACCCTCAACTTGAATTAACTAAGCCAAATAAGTCAAGTCAAATTAACTTAGTTAACTAATACAAGATGTCATGAGATGTGGAATGACAATTTTATTCCCAATTTAGTTCAAGGACAAAATTAAATTAGGATTTTCTTGTTGCATTTTCAACATAGCGACCTCCTCATGATTAACCTACAACATAAGCCCTTGAATCTAATCGAGATAAGGTAAGTCGAAGCATTATTTTGCACATTTCTTAGTAATAACATATATAATCTTAACATGTTTTCAAATTTTAGTTTCTCAATTCAACTAAATTCCCAAGAGAAAGACAAATGACCCTAGATTAATAATCAACAATGGTAAAAAAAATGGTCAATTTCCCCAAAATATCAACAGAAATAGCTCAATTTTAGTGCACCAATGCTTCATTCACTTGGAAATAGTTCTTATAATGAATGTCTGTGGGAAATAATGGCCTTGAAGTCATTTATCAACATTTTTATGTTATTATTAGGCTAAAACTGAGATAATCATAAAAGGAAAGGGTTTTCTCACTTTACTCTATTAATTTATGTCTAGAATGATTTTGCTATGTTATAGAGATTAGCCAGACAAACCTTCAAGCATGAAGGATTATGTGTTAAATTGAGATTACATGCAAAGATACAAGATTTGATGAACACTAACATGGAAGGAGATTGAAGGTACCATGTTTGATGGCCTTAATGAGAAGTCCAAATCCTTTTAAGTTGTTGATTTTAATGATGATAATAGTCCTGGGAAGGAGGCTAACCTTTATCAACTCTGTCAATCAGGGTTGTATACTGAATGCTAACAACTATAATTGTACGATGGTAACTATGGCTAATGTTCATATGTGATCCTAAAATTGGAAGTAAGCTCATGTACATGTTGATTTGATTGTGATGTGTAACTTATAACAATCCTATTAATCTGTGAATAGCTGCAGGGCAGCATGTCTAAATTCACTCTGTAAGAGGACCACTGATATGTGTATTTCTATTTCAATCTATCAACTAATAGTAGAGAGTGTGTGGCAACACATGGGAGGAATAAAAGACTTGAAGGCTCAACCCAAGGAATTGAAAACTGAGCTTAGGATCTAGAAGGCGGAGATAAAGAAACTTGACAAGCAACAACAAGAACTAGTAGAATGGAACCAACAACTGCATGAACACCTACAAGAATTGACATGTCAAGTTAAACCCTCAGAGAAGGGAAGTGATGATGGCAGAAAAAGACCCTATGAGACTAAGAAGGAAAGAAAACCTATCTAGTGTTGGTCATGTGGGGAAGAGCACATAAAACGAGATTGTCCCCACAGGCTAAAAAGGAAGGGAAATTGATTGTGTGTGTGTCTATATAGATAGATATATATATATATGCTATAATATATATATATATATAAATATATATTATATATATATATATTATATATATATATATAATTAAGCCCAAGGGATAGCTATTGGTCAGCCCTCATTGCTAAGTGCCTTGCCTATAAATATGGTTCTGAGGTCAAATATCTTGGATGCCCTTGGAGTTAGGCCACTTTTGATGGATCTTTGTGGATTACTTGCCGTGGGCTTGAATGGCCACTTAGTGACGTGAACCTGGTTGCCTTTTATATATTATATATATATCTATATATATATATATTATATATATATATATATAGTATATATATATTATATATATATATAAATATGCTATATCTCATATATATATATATATATATATAATATATATATATATTTATATATATACTATAATTATCATATTTATATATATATCTATCTATATAATATATATATATATAATATATATATATATATATATAATATATATATATATATATATATATATATCTATATATATTATATATATACGGTTTATGGTTGATGGTACCATGAGTGTTAGGCTAAGGATATGGAGTAAATTTTTGGACTACTTTTTGATATTATTATGTTATGCCTTTAAACTTTGAACTTGCGACTGGTTGTTGAATGATTGTTGAATATGCATGGCCATGTTGTTTGATTGCAGTTTCTTTTATGATTGTTATCACGGATTTTATTTCCTTTTGGTGATGTTGATTCTATTGTTACCTCTTGTATTGCCTATTCATTTTATAATTAACCGTTCATCACATACTTAGGGGCATTGAAGAAAGTTGGTTGAGGTGGCAGGGAAGCCATTGATCCTCGAATAAGGGGCAACACATAAATTCCATAATGAGTATGAATATGATAATAAGTACAATGAAAACATAAGTGGTTGAAAATAAAAAATTGTTGCACGACAATAATGTGATAGCCAAATATGTTGGTTGAGTCCATGGAAAGAATGGAAAACAAAATGGTAAAAGGGATTCCTCTTAGCCTTGATATTATTGTGCATGTACTTACTTATTGCATACATGATGATACATCTATAGATATATGCATGAAAATGGTGTTATGTCTGACAAGATTGTTGGGGATTATTCGAAAGGAAAGACGAATGCTTTTGGATGGCATGAAAAGAGGAATCTAAACTTGACTCTTGCATTATGAACATGGAAAGCAAAAGAGGCAGTATGACCTAATTCACATAAATAGAGACAATGTAGTCTCTGGATTCTATGTTACGATGTGTAATGTGTTGAGTTATGTGTATATGTTCTTGTATTATACATGTGTATATGCATATGTTGTATTGGGCCATGTGTATATTTATTGTGTTATGTGTACATGGAAATGTGTTACGGGTATGTTATGTGGTGTAACTTATTTGGGACAAGAAGACATGGGACTTTCTGGGCCCTGGTGTTATGTATTTTTTATGGGTGGAGGCGGGATAACCTCTGGATTCCCAATATTTCTGTTGATAGAACACTACCTAGTTTGGAATTGAATACCTGGTTTGGTAGTGCCCATAGTCACAAGTGGGTTTATCCAGCATGACTATGGGATGGGTATCTACGTATTTAACCTAGAGGGTACCTGAAGCACTATAGCAGAATGATTGTGATCCAAAATGACTATGGGGTGGGTACCTGGGTAGATAGCTTGGGGGTACCTACAACCCTGGAGCAACATGATTATTGAGTTGGTACCTTGAAGAATAATCTGGAAGGTACCTAGAGCATTGGAGTAGCCACTTTGGATCAACAATATGGGCATACAGGACGTGCTATCGCATGGATAGGAAATTTACCTCATGTGTGTACGAGAAAATAAGAATTCATCAAATCAAGATAAGTGCCAATGCCTTATTGGTCTTCTGGATTTTAATTTACGAGCATGATTTATTATGGTATGTTCTAGTTTGTGATGAGTTGATTTATCCACTAACCTAATTTGCTAGAGGAACTTTGGAAAATTCAAAGTTCATTTCAAGGATAGACTGCTAATAAGGTATAATCTACACTTATTACATTTTC
Source organism: Pinus taeda (assembly GCA_000404065.3). Taxonomy (NCBI): domain Eukaryota; kingdom Viridiplantae; phylum Streptophyta; class Pinopsida; order Pinales; family Pinaceae; genus Pinus; species Pinus taeda. The sequence goes on from APFE030994041.1 coordinate 74,508, forward strand.
TTTATGATGAGTCTCATGGATATGTGCTTTAATGATGCAGGAATAGACATGAGACTGCTCACTTCATTCGAAAAAATTTGGCCACAAGATGGAACAACAACAATATGCAAAATCTAAAGATTTCAGGAACAAGACCATTGTGGGACACTAGCACCAATGGTGCCAACAGATTATCATGATGCATGATATGACTAGTATGAGAATTTGAGGTAGGGATATGCCTTACTTTTGAGAACCTTTCGATGAGAGGAAACACAAAAAGGGGACGACTGGATTGCCTAATGGACTGTGAAGTGGAGAAGGGAAGGCTAGAAAATAAATTGGTTTTTGTTCATGAGCATAGTTGGCTAGAATCAAAAGCACAATGGGGGGTGCTCGGAAAAAATGAGTCAGGAATTGTTCGTTGAAGTAACAATGATAAAAAGTATAACAATGCTAGACATTGGAGGTAGGAAACTCTCAAAGGAAAGGGAACAAATGCAAGATGGATTGAATATATCAAGTACCAAAAGACTAGAAAAGTGGCCATTGGAAAATGGATAAAGTTTATGTGTGGTTGGTGAGCCACTGTACATAATATTCTATTTGAAAAAGCTAAAATCAGTTGTGTATATATAAAGCTCCATATCAGATATGTTGTGTATTTTAATCAATATTCTTATATTGTATATCGTCATTGAACCGAGGATGGTGTTCCACTAAGGGGGAGGGGTTTGTGACAACCTTGGTTACCTTTTCATTTATTGTAAATTAAAAATAAATATATGCACATGGGTTAAGTTAAAGGGACAAATGAGTCTAGGGCTAAGGTGGACATGTTTCTTGAGATAGATGGCAAGAAAGGGGAAAAGGGGAAATGCAATGGGGATCTGTTCTAGCAGCTACAACCACCCTCCAAAATTTTGTCTATGCTTCGATTTTGGAGCCTTCCTTCTTATCTACAGCAGCTCATCTTGCATTGATATATGTATTCATGTTTCGAATGATACTTACCTTTTTCAATTGTGCTTTCATGTTTTCACGCTTAGCTTATCTTTCTAAGTCACAAGTTTATCTCCCAACTTGGTCTCACAGTAGTTCCAGGCTTGCCTCCAAAAACTACACAATCTTTGAGGGCAAGCAACCTTTATGATAAGAATTATGCATTCCTAACTGGTAGTCGTCCTTGAGCCTAGAAACTGCGCAGTCATGGAAGGCAACCCAACAATGAGCCCAGAAACTACACAATCCCTCACTGAGCTCAGAAACTGTGCAGTGCACTGAGCCAGAAAGTTGCCCAGTTCCCGAAACTCTGCAATCTTCCTCGGCAGTGTACATGGCAAGTTTCCATGAAAAGAAAGAAAACTAAATGGAAAAAAATGTCCCTAGGAAGTAGGGATCCATTATTAGTGTCCCGAAGGAGGCACACTCAATATTTTTAGAAGTTTCCGCCAAGTGTCATTTTTCCTTGATTTTAGCCATGCGCGTCATAAAACCTCATTTGATCAAATCTAGTCATTCGACACCTCTAGAGCTCATTTGCACATTCAATATTGAAGCTCTATCATTCTTAAAGAGATCAGGGAACCTTTGGTGGAGTTGTCGCTTTTCCAGGTGATTTTTGATTTTATAGCCTTTTGTCGCCTTTTCTGTCACTTTTCGGTCACTTTTTGTCATTTCACTTGTGTGAGTCTTGTTTTGATTATTTCTCTTCATGGTTGTTGGTGTTTCAAATTATTTTAACTTTTAGAAGCATTGTTCTAAGTTTTCCTTTCACAAGTGTCGCATTGTTTTTCCTGTTTTTGCACCGATGGTTGTCGTTGCGGCAACTCTCCTCACATATTTGATTTTCCTTCTATTTTGGTAGCTTCTACACTTGATATGCATTGATTCATTCACACTTATTTATTTTTGCACTTAATCTCACATCATCACTCACTCTTGCTCATTTTTCACACTTCCATCGGGTCGATCAGCACTTACCTTTACCAGATCTTATCTTGCCCAGCTGGGCATTGGGCAATACTGAGGCTCAAGTCACAAGCTTGGCCTCTGGAACTGCATAATTCACAATAGATGTTGGCCCCAACTATGCACTGCGTAGTTCTAGGGCTCAGTCTGTCACCTTGGCCACTAATATTGTGCAATGTGCAGTCTCTGCCCAGGCTTGAATTGCACATTGCGCAGTCTCAAACCACAAGATTCATCACTAGTTGTTGGGACTACACAATGCGCAATTCCCATGGACAACCAATCCCTCTTGCCAATTAAAATTATGCAATGCTTCCCATCAAATTCCTGATTTATTGCTTGATCATGCCTTGAAAGTCGATTTGTTGAAGCTAATGTTTGTTTTCCATGTCCTTTTTGTCCCACAAGTACCACACTCATGAAGGACTTCTCTCCAGCAGTCATTGTTACCACAACACGAAAGAGATATGATTCAAGAGACCACTGAAAGTAGTACTGGGGAAGCAGATGAGAAAGTGCCATTCAACTTGCCAATATATGTAGACACTCAATTGTTTATAGAAAAGGAGTCAACACTAACATGGTAGCAAGTCCAGCAGCAGTAGCAGAAGGCAGCAATCAAGTACAAGATTAGGTAAAGAGAAAGGTTGCTGAAAAATAGAGGGGGAAAAAGGTTGCAAGATGAAAGTGGATTCAATATTCATGTAGGCATATTTGGTAGCAGAAGCAAAAGGAAGCATAGGATACATAGAGCATAGTAGAGGAAGAGAGAAAAGTAGAGCTTGCGGGAAGAAAAATTGAGGGCATAGAAACTAGAACAGGAACTGATGGAAGAATGGGAACAAAGGAGGAAAGAACAAGAGGAGAAGCAAAAGAAGGAAGAAGAAGAAAGGCAAGGCATATTTTCAGGATAAACAACGTTGATTCAAGTTGAAGAGCAAGGTCAGAACCCACGAGCAACAAAGGGGGAGAGCGAACAGATACAGGATCAGGAGCTTGCTCAGCAGATTGAAGACTTGATTTAAGTTGTGGACATGGATTTGGAACTGGAACCGCAGGATGAAGATGTTGACCTAATTCCTAGTGCACCATAGGTCATCGTTCAATCTCCACCACCTCCAATCGCAGAATTAGTCCCAAGCGAGGAAGGGGACATAGTTCCTCTTGATGATCATCTGGTAATGGACGTGTACAATATTTCATATAATGAACTTCATAAGAAGATCATACAAGCGCAAAGAGAGAATTTTTTGGATGGTCATGCATCACATCCATTCATTAGAGAAAGGATGATAGTGGCGAACACCTGCAGGAATCCAATTTCCATTGTCGAAACCAACTTGGCTTTTGCAAGTGAAACGAGATCAAACACACAGTATTTGATGGTCAAGAGTAAGCAATTGATATAGAATATATAGGTTTCCCAACAAGAGATACAATAGCTCCGCGAAGTAGTGAAAAATGCAGCTCCCGCACAGGTCTACTTGGGGGAAATGAGAGTAGCGATACTTGAAGTATCAACACTTGGAGAGACCACGAGTGACCTTTATGAGGAGCTCATGAGAATAAATAAGGAAGTTATCTACTTGCATATATTGTAGCAGCATAGCAAGGAATTTTTCAAGACTCTTAGGAATGTGCAAATTTCCATCACCATCGTGTAAGAACAATGTGATACAAAGAGGCACCACTTACTTTGGTAAAGAAGGTGAATACACAGGTAGAGCTGGAGAAAGAAAGAGTTTGAACATTCATTCAAAACAACAAGCAACTCGCCTCATTCATTATAAACATTCAGGCCTCATATGTACAATTGTACAATAGTTTGGATTTCATAGTGAGAACCCACAAGATCCCATAAGTCGGCTCACTCACCGAAGCTAAATACAAACACGAAGCCAGGAAGGAGATTGAAGAGTACTTAGAGTAGCTAAGACAGCTTGCCACCAAGGAGGATTTAGAGTTGAACAGATAGAACATGCATAAATACATCGGTGGTCCTGTCCAGATGAGAAGCATGTTGCTCTTGTTCGAGAAAGAATTTAAGCCTGGTTCCAAATCATTGTACCTGGATGATATGGAGGCTAGAGTCTACTTCCAGCTTGACACCATCATGCAATTTGGGGATTTCATCACACAATACCAAGCTTGGCACCAATATGTGACCGAGAAGAAACAATTGGAGGTTGTTGAGTTAGACTTCACCCAAAATCAAGCATCATAGTGTTGTGTCTTGTTAGGCTGGCAAGTTGTCTCTACCCTATTTTTTCTTATATGGATACCAGTGTAAAATGTAATATTATTGGTAATTATGTTGTAAGTGAAATTCCAAGTGCCAATATTGGAATATGAAGAGTCATCATGTAATGTAATGCGTCATTTTGTAATTAAGTTGAAAATTCATGAGGGTAGTCCAAAGGTCACAAAGGGGAGTTGAAGAGTCACCCCCTCTTCTTATAACTAAAACCCATAACTCATGTAAAGGGCTTTTGGCTAGGCTTAGGCTTAGAAATAGCTTGGGAGTATTGTGAAGATCCTTGGCTTCTACGTAGCGTAGAGTGAATATACTTCTTTAGAGGATCAGATGTTCTTGACTGTAATGTTCCACTATTGGGGCTAGTGGTTGTCAATGGTGTATGTATGAATGGAACTTTCACTTATAATAATAAAATCAGATCCAGCACACTTTCATGCATATGTTGTGAATATAGTAGGACTTTTCGTGTTGTATTTTCAATGTATGTTATCTAACTTAAAATTATGCTTATGAACTATTATGTTTGCATTTGTATGAATCTTGTTGATTGTGTGTTGTATTAACTCATCACTTTAACTTGTGGACTATTTCGCATCTTAGCTTGTGATGTCATTTCTCTCACGTGTTCCTTTCAAGCTTTGTACTATTACATGCTTCTAAGGGGTGCACTTCCTCTTCCCTTCGCGCGTTGGAACCTTCATCCATCACCTTGGCTCTCTGCGGGGTCACACACTTTCTCTCGCTGAAAGTTATCATACCTCCCTCTGCGTGTTTCCACAATCAAGGCATAACATTACCACCCACTATTGGGACTCATACTCCAAATAGTGTGAGGTCTAGTTGGCACTTCATATCAGGAAGATCCCCTGAATGTTGATGGTTTGAACACTGTCAACATTTATGGCACTAGAAGGAGGGAAAGATGACAAGATGAGCCCTTAAAGTTTGTTTTGAATTTCTGCACTCATTTAATGACTTCTTCCACAATCATAATCTCAGCACGTTTTTCCAGAGATGTAAGTCTGCAAGTGTCAACGAGCATTTTAGATCACTTTTCAACCCTTAAATTTGACGGTGAGGGTGAGACAACCTTTCTTAAGCATATTGTTCGTTTTCTTGAATTCTACATAGAGCACAACATCCATTGTAAGGATGTTGCTTGTAGGTTGTTCATCCTCATGTTCGAAGGGCACGTAAGGAAATGGTGTCACACATTAATTGATGCCTCCATACACTCTTTCGAGCATCTTTTCACATAATTGTCTTGCTTTTGACATGTTCGATCATAAATGTCTAGGCGAGAAAATTTTAGAATTGCGAAAACCACCTAATGAATCATTGCATCATTTTCACAATCATTTTATGCATTTGTATTTTGAATATCTGAAAGATTAATTTGATTGGAAGTTATTGATAATATTATTTCAATATCTTGTTCACATTTCAAAAAATTCACATGAGTTAAAATCTTTTGAGTCGCTCCCAACATACCTTGGTGTTAGAGCTTCTAAATTTTTGACAGACAAGGTTGTTGTTCTAAGTGACCCTTTGTCCTCCTCTCATCAAACAACTCTAGTTCCACAGGCTGAAGTAGAAGAAGTTGAAAATTCATCTATTGATCTACCATCATCTTTTCCTACCTCACAAACTAAGAATTTCAGCACATTCTTGGATTGTTAATCTGATCATGCTTGGATTGTTAATCTGATGATTGTGATGAAGTGTTTTTTTTTTTT